>VXAA01005998.1:192171-233164 GCA_013399115.1 Anseranas semipalmata
AAAAAAAAAAAAAAAGAAGAAGAAGAAGAAAAACCTGCATATTTTTGGCATCTAGTTTCAGATGTATAATTTTGTGCACAAGTTTGACAGGATCTTACTATTTTTTCTACTTTTAAGCATCTTTTATGTTAATATGGAACAGTGCATATGAGAAGAGGTCAGCATAGTTGTTGTTCCATATAGGACTTACAGTTCCATGTTCATTGTGCCAATTTTTTCAGCAATTTGGAAAATTTTGTTTTTATGGAGAGGTAGAAATTACAGTTATTGCCAAAAAGATATCAAAAGCAAATATTCTAGCACATTTTGCCTTTAAAACCTCTGAGTCCCTTTGGGAGGCATGGGGAGGGGGCTGCTGTGAATCTCTTTAAAATTTCTATTAGTTTCAGTTGTCTGCTGTTCTGGAGAATACCAGAGAACAGCTTTCTTCTATTGGACTTGGCCAGGCTGCTCTAGGAAGTGTTTAATGAAGAAAAAATAGCTTCTTCATGTTTCAGCATTTTCTTTCTCTGACTTAGACACAGTGTGAATTCTCAGACCACCCATAGACTAGGGTATTAAACTCGTTCTTCAGGCGCAGCATTGCCGTATCAAACAGTCTCTCTGTTCATCAGGTCCATACAATACTAATATTCTGTATGGTACAACTACTCCTTTAGGATACATATAGGTAAAGCATTCATTTCCATTGTAGGTTGCTGAGAAAAAATCTGTTTGAAAGGTTTAGTGTTGCTCTTCCAAGGAAGAGTCTTTCAAAAATAAAGGAAACAGTTAAACTGTTTTATTTGAGAGGCAGGTGTTTGGAATGCATAGAAGGTTTGTGTTTTCATTGCTGTTTTTAATAAAATTTGCAGAAGTTTTGTTTAGGTGGGAAAGCACTAATAGGCACAAGACCAACATTTTCAAAATCAGGCTTCAAAGAAGACTAAGAGATGTACATAAGTACTTTAAATTGTCACAGATTTGACAGGGAACAAAATATTTGGAAAAAAAACTTTCTTGAAAAATCTTATGACTTTTAATTAAAATGCCTGCAGAGTATGTTGACAGATCTAATATGTAGAACCAGTTAATGTCCAGTCAGGACAATATTTTCAACCAATTTTTATTCTATTTCAAGTTTGAAAAGTCATCAAAACTTGGCTTTTTTTTTTCCTTATTTAGTTGCATCAGAAACTCCCTCAAAAAAGAAAAATCACGTTTAGCTAATACCAAATACTTAGTGAGAAGATTGACCTCTGCAGTATTCAGAGGCTGCATGGCCTCTGACAAAGAAATAATCAGCAATAATTATTCAGAATGAATGTCACCTGCTAAGGAAGATTATTAAGCCAGGCGGGGTAGCTCCACAGACACATGCTGTGAGGAAGCCTTCGGGGGTGTCAGGGTTCAGGTTTGTTCAGCTGCTGGCCCTGGTCTGAAGGGGCTTAAAACATTCTCATTCTTCTCTTGAATGCTCTTTAGCAACCACTTACACGTATAGACTTGCCATTATGTCTGCGTAATAATGATCTTTTGAAGAAAAACTTGGACAGAAAATATGTTTAAATCTTGCTGTTGATATTTGAAAGCCTGTTTTCTTTCCATTGAGGAGAGTAAGAGATCATTGATACAATGGTAGGTACGTAGTAAAATCTGTTACTGAAACACTGGATACAATAGCACTTTCTTCTACTACTATGGGATATATATATATTTTAATTAAGTAGAGCAAAACTTCAAAGTCTGGATTAGTAGGCACACAGAAGTTAGTATGGCACGGAGGGGAGACTATTGGTATGGAACCTGGTATCTTAAAACACCTCAGTGCTCCAAATATGACTTACAGCTGGGCTGCTCTTTTGCTTCAAATATGAATACTTCATTGTTGTTTTTTTTTTTTTTTTTTTAATCTTAATCCATTTATTATATGCATTTGCAAGGCACTGATATTAATTTAAAGAACAAATTAAACTTCTAAGTTTTTAGGTGCTGAACAGCAGTGGAAAGCAGAATGGCATGCAGTGGGAGTTCAATTCACCTATGTCCGAATTATTCCTATGGGAGTATTAAGTACAATGGCTTTTGCCATACTACTCATATAACTCTGTAGAGGTAGAAGGGTGAAGTTCTCTGTATCCTTTTATACTGCATGTAGTGAAAAAGAGCAATATTGTGTACACGGTAGAAGACAAAGAACTGATAGAAGGAAGATACAGTGTCATGCTGTACCTCTGAGGAACTGGTACCTGAAATTCTTCTAGTGTTTTTTCAGTATGGGCCTGTAATTAATTACTTTGTATCCTCTGGAGTGGCTGTGTCCTTCCCCTGCTCTAGAGTTATTGGTGGTTATTGTATTTCAGCTGTTAGGGCAGATTTTATTCTGGAACTTCGGCCAGTTATTTTGTACTTCTCAGGACCAGGACTGGTCTTGCTCTGTTGATTTCCTTCTCTAAAGAGTGTTTTATCTGGCAAAGAATCTTTCTCAGAAGTTAGTCTCCACCAAGTATAGTCTGCAGTTTGCATAGGAGCTAAAGCCTCTCACAGAAATTGAAATGTTGGAGCCTCATACAGTGTTTCAGATAAATGTTTTCTTTAATTAGTTCGTACTCATACAGTGTTAAAGAGCATAGTAAAGAAGGGACTGAAAGTGCAAGAACTTTACCAGAGGTGCTATCAAATTCTTTTCCTACTATATTAGCCCTTTAAATTGGAAACTAAGTATTACATGACATTATGGTGTGTGATTAAAAGCATGTCTGTGTTGTGAATATATAGAAATTATCTAACTGGGAAAAAAAGGTATTGCGGTATTGAAGAAGACGATTTTAACTACCACCAGTAGGAATTTTGTAATTGAAAAGAAATTGGGGCAGACAGCATTCCAGTACTTTAAAAATCCCCAAATCTTAAAACTCTGGTGTTTGTTAAGGAGTTATACATCTGCTGGATGGTGGATAAAGATATCTTTTTAGACATCTATGGATGTCTTTACCTGATGGAGAAAGCACTGTGGCCTGTAGGAGTGAATATTTAGGAAGACATGGTATTTTACAGGTTACTAGTACTGAAGATAAAAGACTGGGGAGAGAAGGCAGCAGGAATTAATAAATAACTGAATCAACTGCAAACTGTACTGATTAGTTTTAAACTAACATCAAGGTTGTGGTGAGAACTGTGAGTAGACCTCTTTGCCGATTTGAAATTGCACTGAAATCAACTGGCTTTTATGGGTGGGATGTGTAAATTTGCCTTTGACCTGTTCCAGCAAGGAAATTATGTTGTGCTGCAAGTTAGGCGCATTGACCGGTGAGTGTAAAGCAGTGTTTGAAGCCAAGGCTTTGCTCCCTCTTTGCACCTACCATAAGTTGCAGGGACTGGGATCATGCATGCCCAAACTCAAGGTTATTGTCCCTCTCTTCTTTGCGTTGGTGTAACACACAGATGGCGATATTTTCAAGTGTCTCAGGTATTAAAGGCTCTAACATAAAAAGATGCAATTAAAAATATGAGCTCTTTGAAATGTCCAGTTAATAAGTTTATTTCCTCTGAGAATAATTAGGTTCAGCTGAATGTAGGCTCTGAAATGGGAGAGACTATGCCAGTGAAGTCCAGTTTCCTGCTGTGTATCAGGCAAGCTGGTATCATCTGCCTAGGAGTGAAAAAATGGTTTCTGCTTCATGTGAGAGTGATTTTTCTGTTCATGTAGATCTTGCAGTAATGTACAACTTGCATACGTGAGAGGGCATGGGAGGACAAAGAAGTTCTTGAACAGCATGGAGATTGGCAGAAGTACCAGAGTATACCTTTAATTGTGCTTACTGCACTTAGTATACTTACCTACAGAAACTGTTAATGAATATCTAATTATTCATGTTTCATTCTCCAAATCCTGTTAGCCAGTTTCATATTACTCTGTCGTCCCCCGAGATTGTCAGTCCTGCTGTGACAGTACATGTTAAAAGTATTTCTTCGTTGTTTAATTTGAAAATATAAATCAGTCATTCTTTTCCAGAGTGACTTTTTAATAGGCACCTTTTTACAACTGGATTGTTCTCTTTATAATGTTGCTTAAAAAAAAAATCAGATCAGATTCATCAGGCAGGAGTGTGTACAATCAGAACAGACCAACAGCTCATCTGGTTCATTGACTTGTTCCAGCAGATGTCTGTGCCTCATGCTGCTGAAAAATCTGACACAAACATTGGCTGCTTGAAGAAGTTAAATATTTAACAATGTTCAATAAAGTATTTTAAAGTTTCTTTATTGGGGTGAAATCGTTAATAAACTGTATGTGCACAGTGTCAAACGTGTGACTTGTGACCTCTGCATCATAGATACACAAAGCTAGTTATTTAATCTAAGGAATTAACACTGGTTCTATCACAATCTCAAGTAATCTTTAGATAAAGAAAAAAAATCCCTACCAGTAGGCAATATGTTATGAAGCTTCTGCATCCATCATTTCAGATCTAATATATTTTGAACTTTATTTGCTTTCTACGCAGTATATTTTCCTTTTATCCAAATAAGTGTACAAAATGAAAATTACTGTGGTAATAGAGCTGTTCAAAATGAGCTGTTGTTAATATCCATGTGTATCCTCACATTGTTAACTGTGTCTCACCTGATTTTTCAGTATTCAGTGAAGGTTTATTTTCTATCTTGCCTTTGACTAAGCTCATGATACGCTGACCTAAACAAACTTCAGTTTGCTGTGCAAGCATGAATGGTTTTTATCCTCAAAAACATTAGCTTTCATCTTTTTTTTTTTTTTTAATAGTTGCTATTAGTTTTTATTAGAGAAGGTATCAACACTATAGATTACTCTGCCTGACCTGATGTGTTTCTTCTGTTATCTCAATTCATTCTAGTTGTCCACAGATCTGTGGTACTGGCTGCATAACATCTTCACACACAAAATCTTCCTGATGTTGAGACTTCTGTAAATGCCTTCAAAGTTTCTCAAGGCACATAGCATATGTTTATGAGGATCCTAAGACAACATTATTGTTTGTTAAGTTCTGTCTCTAGCCTACAAATAGCAAAACAAAAATAATATTGGGGCCAAACTGAGTGTTCACTAATTTTGGAATCCAAGTAGAAATGCCTGCAAGTTTAAGAACCCATACTTCTCAGTAATTTCACTTGTAACAGTCATTCTATCTTAACTGCATGGGTTCCAGCTGGGAACTCAATGATTGTCTCTAAAATTTTGATTTAATTGCTTTAATTTTATAAAAAGAAGCAACTTTGCTCGGTACACTTTTCAAAATACCCAGATGCCTGGGAGATTTGTTTGTGCTTAGTGCGCTGTATTTCAGCATGGCTTCTTAACACTGCGCTTACCATGGCTGGGTAGTTTTTGTTTGGAGCTGGTTTATATCTGGGTGGCTCGGAACACAGGCAGAGCGGGTTTACTTCAGCTTAAAAAATAGCAGTGTTGGTCTACTCCTAAATGACTTGCTGTCCTTCATAAAGCCTGTTCTGTCTTCTACATGTGTGTGCCTTGTTTTACGTACAAAAATGTTCCCCTTCTGGCTGAAGTCCCTAACACTGTGTTTCATGTTCAAATTACAGGCATCTATAACTAGAGTCCAAGAGAAATTGTGTTGAATTATGTTACTTTTCTATAAGTATCATCTAGCACAGATGTACGAATTCTATTAGTTTCTGATGCTCAAAAGTGGGTTTGTCTTGTTAGGTCAGCTTCGCTTAGGGTACGATGCATTCATTATATAGAAACATCTAACATGGCAAATTAGTGTTTAAACTAAATGCTGAGACCACTTGGTAAATCTTAGAGCCTAATTTTTTTTCAGTGATGGTGTTGTGGTTTAACCCGTCAGGCAGCCAAGCACCACACAGCCATTTGCTTACTCCCTCCCTCCCCACAGTGGAATAGAGGAGAGAACCAGGGGAAAAAAGAGAAGAAAAAAAAAAAAAAAAGGTAAAACTCATGGGTTGTGATAAAGACAGTTTAATTGGACAGAAAAGGAAGGGAAAATAATAATAATTATGATAAAGGTATATACAAAACAAGTGATGCACAAGGCAACTGCTCACCACCCACTGACCGATGCCCAGCCAGACCATGAACAGTGGCACCGCACCCCAGCCAACCCCCCCAGCTTTCAGTGCCGAGCATGACGCCATGTGGTGTGGGGTGTCCCTTTGGCCAGCCCGGGTGCCAGAGTTCTTCAATATGGAAGAAATTGACTGAAAAGAGGTTCAGAGACTAGTAGAATGGGCAGAGGGAAACACAGCTTACCTCTTTCATATTATTTGTAGAGGGGCTGACTTTTCATTACCATGTTATCTTTCCTCAGATCGTCAAACTAGCTGTTTATAGAATGCTTCCAAAAAACCTTCTGAGGAGAACATTGATGCAGAGGTTGCACCTGTTCCCAGAAGATGTAAGTAGTTATGCAGTTACATTTTCCTTCCTTTTTCATTTGGAGGTGAAAAGCAATCATTAGCAATAGCAAAACTTTATTCGTAGGATAAATTAAGAAAAATCAAGCTTTTTTTTTTATGTATCTAAATATACTTTATACATGCTGATGTTCTTTTCTTTATTTCACAAAATTGTGAGATCTAAGACACACATAAGATTGTCTTGTGTATTTAGGCTTCATTTAGCATGAAGAATGCAGTAGTGTTGGTAAATTTTATTCTGGATTTGGGGAGGAGGGAGGTGTTCTCTAAACAATCAGGTAGCTAAGACTGTTCTCGCTCACCTCAGGTTATCCCAGAAGATATAGAGAAGAATCTTCTACAAGAGATTCTTCAGCCACGTGCAGTCCCCAAGAGATTAGATGAATATACGCCAGAAGAAATTGCTGCCTTTCCAACAGTTTGGACTCCGTAAGTATCTTAAATTTTTAAAATGGACACTTGGGTTGAATATGTACTATATTGGCTTTTACAATATGAGTCAGAAAAAAAGGAATGATTCTTTTTCTTCACATCACGTTTTTTTTTTGCGGGAGGAGATCATTCAAGCAAAGAATGGTCATATTTGAAGGGGGCAGTTGCCAATTTTTTCTTATTTCTTGCCTTTCTTTTGATCAGAAAAGCTTTACTTAAAATCATATTTTTAGCTCTTCATCAAAATACAGTTGAGTAAATGCCTGCTCAGTTATCCTACTTGAGTGGTCAACTGTTAGTCATAGCCAAAGGAAACACTGCACAGCTCTGTGAGGGAGTGATTCATTGTAATGAGGAAAAAAAAAAAGTATCTATAAAAGAATCTTCAGTTTTTCTCTAGAGGAAGGGAAAGAATTCTGCTAAACTAGACCTTGGAGAATGAATCTTTGGCAGGGATCATACCTCATGTTTATTTTGATAAATAATTTCAGTGCACAAAGTCAGTTCCACAGTAGTTGTGTGGCATATCAACGAGCATTTGTGGTTTCTTTTATACCACCGCATGCAGCATTGAGTCAACCTGATAGTGGAAATAAAGTATTATATCTGGGACATTTTCTGATTAATACTAGTGTGATTTTTTTTATTGTGGTCATTTTGAGAGTCCTCATACTGGGCTTCCTTTAAATGTCAAATCCAGAGAGCTGTGGGAAGAAGCAAGTGGACTAGAGTTTGATCTGGAGTTTTCCAAATGGCCAGTGCTGACTTGCACTCTTCTGCTTATTTTCAGCATCTAGAATTTAATGTGATTTTTGGTAAAGCAAGTTTAAACATCTGGTGCATGTTGTATGGAAGACATCTAAAATAAGTGTGTTCTGCACAAAAAAAAAAAACAAAAAAAACATGTTAGTGTATGTATTAGTATTTAGACACATTTGTGATAGTGCTTGCTTAATGTGGGTTGGCTCAGGTCTTTCAAAACAGAGGAAGGACATTGACAGCTGAAGATGATTTTGGAAATTGGTTAGGTCTTGGTATTTTTCCTGTGTTATTGTGAATGTGGGTAATACTTTCAAAAACTTAATAATTGTAAAAAAATCAGTTATACTTAGGCTCCTGGTACTAGATGATGCTAAAATAAAGCCTGTGCCTCCGTTCTGTGTAATCTGAGGCACCTCAGTATTACAGCCTCTGCTGTAATGGAACACAGTCCAGTAATGCTTTAAGCCCTCTTCAGGGGTGGAAATAGGTAGGCTGACTTTGATTTTATTTCTAATTATGTCAGGTGCGCACATTGCTGTGTTGTTTTCATCACAGTTACTGGATGCAGGTGAAAACACTGAGATCTCATTGGAGTCACCCTGAAGAAATTTAGACTGCACAAATGACCAGAATTCTGCAATGCATCAGAGTAAAGCTGATAAACTGCTCATGCACTATGGTATATTATACTCTCATGCGACAGTCTTTAGTACTTAGGCTGACACAGATTATTACATGATAATTTAGCATTGAATAAGAATTTGGCACTTAAATTGAACTAGCTAGTTGGAAGTGCCCCTTCTGTAAAAGGAAATGGTGTGACGGTACCAGAGCTTTTGAAATGCTTTTCTTTGTTCCCACACACTGCCATAGTCCTCACAAGTTCATCTTCCCAGCACTGGGCCACCTCCATTGTGTTGATATGTAGTTGTATGTGGCAGAGAACAAGGAAACTTGATGCCTTCGAATTTAGTAATTGCTGTCAAACTAAGTCTCCTAATAATTTCATGTCAGCATTGAGAAGATTTCCCCACCCCTATTTCTTTGCTCTACAGTCTCATCCTGATCAGTTTTTGGGGAAGTGCTCTCTGTATAGAGTCCATGGCAGTTACAGAGGTTGGGGAGTGCTGGTGCCTGAGAAGCCCTGCAGCTACCTCAGATTTGGAGGCTTTCAACTGAGATCATAGTGCTGCTTCTATGGGATGAGTGGGTGACTTGGGTGGGTGTTCTTAGTGAGAAGAACCAGGGAATAGGTGGACCTAGAGGGGGAATGGAATAGAGCTCTGGGACCAGCGTGTGTCAGAGAATACTAGAGAATGAAGAGTAGAGTTAGTGGGCTCTGGGTGGCGTAGGGAAAAACAAAAGGGAGCTTGGGAGAACTTCAGCACTCTTGGTGGAGAGACTGGGCCAGAGGTTTCCCTTCAGTCAGCTGCTCTAGCTAGGGCCTGTTTTAAAGGCAAGAGGACATACCTAACCCTGCTGCCTTTCCTTTGCTCTGCCTGGCTTTTGTACTTGTCGTACCTTCTTTTCTGCTCTAAGGAACTGGTAAGTCCAAGCAGAGAGATCAAGAGTGATATTGGTTATCTACCATCTCTCCAGTAGCCGCAGGGCGCATCAGTGTTGCCACTGCTGCAATTTTGGCTTCTTGTCCTGGCCTGCAACCAGACCATAATCGATGTCAGATACTAGTGTCAAATAGATGAGTTTAAATTTAACCTTCAGCTCACTTTAATATTGGGCAGAGCTTCCAATTGGAAGTAATGAGAAAAACAATAGTGTTTTTCTTCCTGACTGAGTAAATAAAAGTATTATGGTAATTCTGCAGCACTTATAGTGCTGTGGGAGGCAGGGCTCTAGTTGTGAAATAAGAGAGTTGAGCAAATTTGGTAAAATAACTTTCTGATTTGATAAGTAAAACACAGAAGTCTATAAAAAGGGACTTAATGTGAATTGTAACAGTCACTGTTCTCTCATTAAAGTGCCAGCTGGAGCATCTTAGAATAGATAGCTTTACACTGAAGGCACTAAAAGGAGGACTGTATAAAAACCCAGCTGTAATAAACTCTGTTCTGAACTTTATCAGTGTCAGCCCATGGAAGAAGTAGTGTGTGCAATATTCCTTTCAAAGACAGTAGAAGCAACAAAGAGAGAAATCTTTACATATTTTTAATGCTATCAGCTTTTTAGAGGCATATAACAAAGAGATTATTTGCCTTATGTGATTTTTTTTTTTCTGTTCTTCATGAAGTTCTGACCCTGGCACTGTCTGACAAAGGACAGAGGTTCAAGAGAATGAAATTCCCAGGAGAGTGATTAAAAGTAAGGAGAGGGAGACTCTTTGTGTCACGTGTCTTTTTTTCTAGAAGGAAAAAGATTTAGTTGATATTAGCCCTTTAAAAATAGTTGTATCCTTTAGTGGAAAAGATCAAATGAAAACTATAGCTAGATTAAAAGTATTTAAGGATATAAAATAAAGGAAAGCACAATTAGACAAGAAAATTAATGTTTAAGGTTTTACATTAAAACTTATTCCCAAGAAATGTACCTTACTGAATAGAAAAGTCATAAGACAGATAATAGGAAACAAATATAAATCCAGTGCATGGGAAGAAGTTACTAGCATTAGGAAGAAAGGAGCCTTTTTCTATTTAATCTGAAGTGACATGTAAATAATTTTTGTTCTGAATGCACAGAGAACATGCTCAGTGCTGCTAATGATTTCATTGGACTTTCTACCTGCATTTTTATCAAAATGTCTTGCTACAGATGGTTTTTAAAGGGTATTTTTCTGGTAATTGGAGACTGACACTATAGGCAAATATGCAATATCCAATCTGAGCACTAAAACGGAGAAATGGTTTTTAATGAAAGCACAGGTCCGGTGTGGAAACTTAGCAAATAGTTTGTGTTTTTCAGAGTGAGTAGCCTTCCCATCACCCCTCCTTCCACCACCACGCAGTTCATAATGGGACAACGGGCTGGATCCTGCTCCATGAAAACAGAGAATTAAATTTCTGAATATTTCCAGTGAGAGAGATTTTATTTGAGCATTCTTTCCTTTTATCCTTAACCTGAACCAATTGGCTTCCCAAATTGTGCAGAGCTGCTGTCTTAAATCTTTGATGGAGAAAGGTCTGAAATAGCTATGGTGAAAGACCTTGTAGATGCAGGGAAGTAAAATTGTGTCTTTCCAGATGGATTTAAAAGGGAGAAGGATCAAAAACTAGTTCCTTTGAGTTTGATTTTTTTTTGCAGGTTCTTGCTGTGAATGAAACCATTATTTCAAGGGTGTTTGAGGTTTCAGATCAGGTGGTTTTTAATGAGCTTTAAACAGAAATCATCACAGAATTCACCAATCATGTATGACTAAACAAACAGTTATGTTTCATACCTGTCTTCTAAAGGCAGGAATACATCAGTTTTATGTGTAAATTTTCCTGTTAAATGCCATCTAAAAGTTGTTTAGCTGACTGGGTATAGACATGTTTTTAGACAGAAAACTTCTAAGGGCAGGAAATTTATTTTTGAAGAAGTCTTTTAAAATCACTTGGACAAGAATGTTACCAAATATATAGAAGAAGTCTGTGTTGTCCCAGTTGGATGGATACATTCCTAAGAGTTTCCCTTAAGAAAGCAGAGCAGTCTGATTTCCAGGAGAGCACTCGGGTTGTTGCTGGTGTGCATACTGAGTGCCTGTTCTACTGCCAGGCTTAATAGGAGCTCTCCACGGACCTCTCTCTAGGCCAGACAGCCTCTCACTTGTCTTTCTGGAAAAGAAGTCCTTGAAGGCTTTTGACATTTTTAAAACTTGAGGTATTGTAAACTCTGAAACTTGGTTTAAGAAAACCAAACACCTTTTTAATGTTTATTTTTGAGTAACTTTCCCGATTTCTGGCCCCCTTCCGTCCAGCCTGCTTCTAGGCAGGGGGTTGCAGAGCCTGATCTGAAGCCATAAATTTGTTTCAGCAGAGTGGGGTGGGCTGGGCAGAGTCCCAGTTTTGACACTGAATGTCACCCAGATGCTGATCGGTGTGGCATGGCACACAGGCCCTTGGTAGTTCATCAGCAGCACTCTGTGGCTTTGAAAGCAGAAAATTGTGATGTTCTGTGGAAGAAATGTTTGTAGATGATGAAACATGTTGGGACACCTAGGAATGGCAGATGTCTCTGATAATCATCTTACGCATTCTGTGCCAACAATATGGTGGTCGTAACTTCCATCTGCTGCTCCTCCCTGGCTTTGTCTTCCTCAAAGCCAGTCTGGCCAACCTTAGGCAACCTGAAGTTTACTGCTAATGTTCCTAGCAAGTAAATTTGTGGGCATTGGTAAACAGAAGGGCTCTGACATTAAGAGATCTTCTCAGCCACGGTTGCCCCTTCTGTTTGCTGTCTCACAAGATAACTGCAACAATAGTTTTTTTCCCTAGTTGTACAGTTTCTGGTGTAAGTTCCCCTTTGTAGTCACTACATCCAAGAAATAATTTGGGTAGTAAGAGCTGAAGAAGAAGCCAGAGATATCCTGGATATGTGGCTGAAATTATGTTAAAAACAGCATTTTTACTGTAAGGTGCTGGCAGTTTTACTTTATGAAAGTTTTTGTCTGTTAATTACCTCAGATAACTTTACAGGAAACCAACACCAAAAGACACCTTGCATTATATTAGATGCACAAATGATATTTGGAGTATTTCCAGTGATGTGCTGTGTCACAAACATTATAACTCGCAGCTAATACTAAGTCTGTAAAATGCTTTTTGTTCTACAGTGGAATATAAGGTATAATAAATGGAAAAAATGTGGGCACTATTACTCGACATATGTGAAGAAGCTCGGTAAAGATCTCCACCAAAGATGGTGAGGTTTTGAGCTACATTTGTAAGGACCCTCTCAGGTTTATTCACGAGTCTTTAAAAATTGTGCACTGAAAGAAACATATTTTTCCAGGCATTTTCTTAGTTCGTTCAAACCAGTGTCTGCAGTTTGTGTATGTAGTGCCTCGTGTGATAGTGCTTTTGGTCTTACCTTGGGCGTTTCACTAACAGGAGTAAGTACTGCCCCTTCGGCTCAAGTGCTCGTCTCTCAAAAAGCAGGGTTGGCATGGATCAATGATTGGAGCTGAGATGGCCAACACAAACTTCTGTGAAAGACTTGAGCCAGTCTTAGTTTTTCCTAAAAACAGAAACTGGATAGACGAGGAAAAGCTATCCTGCCAATACAGCCCAGTCCTGTTCCAATGTACTCTTTGAGGAATCCCTCTGGAAGTTCATTTTCTATGGCTTTTTTGGTTCTCAGTAGGAATTCCAGTAAGTAACAGTAAATCATTAACCACTATTAAAATTTGAGCACTATCATTGGTAACTTTTTTTTTTATAGTAAGGGCATGAAAATATCCCACAATTTTGTGTTGCTTAGCAGAAGGCTGAAGGTAACTGAGTCTCATATTTCCGGCTACCAGAGCTGGATCTAAATCCCAGTGGACAAAAAGCCACACAGTTAGACACTTGAGAAGAAAATTGGTTCCCTGTACATTAGGTTTTAACCGCAGGCAGCAACTGGATACTAATTGAGAAGGGTCAGCAGCTTAATCATCTTAAAAATCTGACAAATCCATATTTAGATTGTTTAGCCTATTAAAATTAATTACTGTCTTTTCTCTAGCATGTGTAAAATAGCTGATGCTACTGATTCTCTTACCCTTTACCTTAGGGCAGCTTGCATTGTAGCTAAAAGTAGAGTTGAAGGTAAGAGATTTAATAAATGGGTAACTGAAGTTTTACTTCAGCTGTCTGAAGAGGCTTTCAAAAAGAAAGTTCTAAAGCTACTTTCCCCTTCCCCCTAGAATCTGTTGATCTCATATATGAAAAAGTAGAAACTAAATTAATGGAAATTTGACAAGCAATATGAGAACAGTTGTATATGATACTGTTGAACTACTTGCCCAGATGAAAATGGAATTAGAATTTTTTTAATTACTCTTTTATAGATGTCTAGATGTATTTGCTTTTTTCACTTCTGGTGGTGACAGCAAGTCTGGAAAGCGTTTCACCATTCCTTTACCCACTTCTCTGTTTATTTGAAGAATAACGTAATTCTTTAGAGAAAGCCAAGTGTACAGTGCTGTTCTTTCTACAGCCCTACAGTTTTTAGCAGAATATATTTTTTAAAGAAAACTCTTTCCCTTGCAAAAAGCATCATCTTGCTAAGATGAAGCTTACGTGTACTAACATTATGTTGCATTGATTTAACTTACATCATCTTACAAACAGAATTCACATAATCCAGGTCAAAATCTGGGATCAGTGGTATTTACGTAGCTTAGTTCAGTTTTGCTTAATTTGTTTTCAGGGAAACTGGGATTGTAACCAGTTTATTTTAAATTTTAATAAACCATTCCTAATCTCACTAAGATTACCTAAATACATATTAGCATTGGGCTAAATAACTTGATTTATGTATACTTCTTAAAAATCAAAACAAATGCAAGTTTTATGTAGAAAAAGCCTGAGCTGCAGTCAAGGACCACAAAAGATTTATCTTAAGCTTTGTGTAGGCAAGAAGAGGTTAGTCACTATAGCTGTATTAGCATAACAGTATCAAAAAAGCCACCTTTTCTTACTCTCTGTTATTAAATACAGCTTCTGTTACTGTAGCTTATTACCAGTTCTCAAAGTAAAATAAACTATATTTGTAGAAATGTTTATTAACTCAGATAATACTATGCATGAGCACTAAGCCAATATGAAAAAGGTTATTTTGCCCCCAGAGCACAAAGTTCACAGTTTAGAATAGGCCGAAGTGGTTATTGGAAATTTAATGATAGTTTAGATATTATTAACAGTTTCACTGATTGTTTTACCAGAGGCATAGAACTACTCTGGGATAGTAGGTACATCTTGAGTAGACAAACAATTCAATTCTCCCCAGCTGCAAACTCAGTTGATATTTGAGTGTAACTGCACAATTTGTTTTTACAGAGAATGATAGCTACATCTAATCCGTGGTTTTTGATTTACTAGTGTGATTAGTCAAACAGATGAAATGAGTTCAGAAATCCCCTTTAGCAATTGTGCACTTAACCTTATAGCTATTTACTCTGGCACAACTTGCTAAGTGTACCTGAAAACTATATATATTCCTCTTGTTTTGGAGTTTATGGTAAATTTGGGCTGTTTTGAAGTCTGTCCTTCAAGGTTGTCTGTAAAAATGAATCTAAAGATATTTAAAGTTTTATAGTTATACTCACAAATTAATCTTAAAAAGTATGTCAGAAAGGCCACAAATTTTGTTCTGTGTTGATTATGTAACAGTTTTATACAAAAACAAATTAATTGTAACCTTCTTAGTACCAGAGAAGGCTAAAGAAACACCTATACAGTGTTGTCATTATTAAGGGACACGAGAGGTAAGTGAGGAAGCTCTCTTGTGTGTGCAGCTGACTGTCGTCAGTTAGCAATAATGCCACATGCCTGTGACTGTGATTCCGTAAATACGGAGAAGGACATGACAGATCTGGTGTGGCCGCTGTCTCAGAGTGAGCGGATCAAAGGCTGACTGAAGCCTAGATATATAGTGGTGTGATCTACCCACAAGATCTTTTCACTAGTTGGTCTTCCCCTATCTGTTGTCATCTGTTAGAAACCTTGGTGCTTATAAACTCATAAAAGATACATTTATGAGTCGGGGGATATCTTTGGTTGACTACTTAACAAATTTTGAAGTACATCAACATTAATTAAACTACATTTCTTTGTCTGAAAAACTGTAAAACTCACAAGTTTGGAGAGATTTTATCCCTGTTCTTAAAATTCTTCAAATCTGTATAGGAAAATCATGCAGAGCTTCTGTGAAACTACAGTCATCTGAAGGATAGCTCACTTAGCTGTCTGGGGAACTTTGCAGTTTGCTGCAGGAAGCAGATAGATTTTAGTAACAAAACGAAACAAAAAGAGAGAGAGAGAAAGAGAAAGGAAACGAGAGCCAGTGGAAAAGAACTATCATAGAAGCCAGAGACCTAAAATCCCCTGGTAATCTTAATCTTAACACATTTTGATAACTTGGAGTTATAACTGATTCTCTATTTTTTGATAGATAACCGGTGCAAATGGGGAATCCTACCAGACATGAATTTTTTCAAGTTACAAGTAATACAGAGCATGGCACAGACTGTAAATGGAAGAGATGGAGGTGCCTTTAATACAGGATGATTATTAGTTTTTGGATTTTTAATGCATCTGGAATGCTTTTTCTCATTCATAGAAGCAATGAAGTCTTAGCAAAATTCAAACATACAACTAACCTTTTCAACTTTTGCTCTTGTACCACTGCTTTTATCTTTGCGACAGTTTATTAGTGTGCAGCACTAGCTTTAAGGCACTGACCTTTTAAAGTGCTGATGCAAGGTTCAATCCTTTCTGAACAGTCATTCTTTTTGTTGGTGAGATTGCAGAAAGTGCAGGGAGCAGTCTGTCTGTGTCACGTTCCCCAGTGTTGAGATAATTGCCTGCAGGTTGAAGAGAAATATGCAATTTGAGATCTTCAAAGCTTCCAAACCAGGTGTGCATTGCTGAGTCAAGAGCAGGTATTGACAGGTCACTTCTGCAGTATTGACAACCTTATTTCTTAGCAGAGGTGGCTTTGAAAATATTAGTTAGCAATCATGAATACATGCTTGCAGTTGCATGAATGACTGTAAAAACTCTGTGAAATTTGACTTTGTAAAACTTTTTTTTTGAAATGCAACATAAAACTATTTTGAGTAGAGATTGTTTATGGAGAGGTGGCTATCCTTTTTATTGAGCTTGAAAGAAAATAATGTTATGTTATCGAAAGATATTTTATCATCAGCATGTGGTTGAAAAAACCACAGGTTTTCAGACAGGTGTTTAGCTACTTTTTGTCCCAAAAGGACGAGCAACATCTATTATAAATTGTTATAAATGTATTTACAAGTTCTAAGAAACAGAATAATTTAGGTTAAATTACAAAATTTTGAAGAAGTATTCTGAATTATTAAAAATTTAGATATCTTTTTTTAAAGATTGTCTGAAAATCAAAATACTGTAAAGGATTGTAAAATAAATACATATAAAGCAGGTAACATCACGTATTACAATAGAGCCTTAACCTTGTTTCTTTAAGGCAAGTAGTGCTGGTTTTCATCTGTCTGCTGTAAGGACTGTCTCACAAAGTTTTCAGCTAGATATAAGGCTATGAAGTTGGCCTGTATATTTTTGAAATCAAGACGGTTCCAGTGTAACACAGACTGGTGAGGACTTAGATCTGGCTCTCACAAACAGAGTAACATCCACCCCTACCCCATCCCCCCACTTTTTTTTTTCTCTGAGGACGTTTTAGCTCCTCAAAACATTGCTAGGCAAAGGAAACAACTTTCCTGGAATGCGCTGACAAGAATTTAATAAAGATGGAACTGTGTGGCAAGTCTGTTCAGACTTGATGGAAATAAATTTTCACTACAGGAGTTGGAAGTTGAACACATTTAACTTTTGGAAAGGGTCTTTGTTATGTCCCCTTTGACAAGAAAAATACCTTAGGAAGAGGACATTTCATATCACGTTGAAGAAGAATATTGTTGGGGGGGTGTCTCATCAGAGTTGCAACAAATAGGTTTCTTTGTGCTGGTAGTTTGTTTGCCACATGAGATATTAAGAGACTGGGCTCACAGCTTCCTGAGCGTTTATTCTGGCAGAAAGGCTGTTTTTAAGTATCATCCATTCCTTCTGCCTTTCCATTCTGTTTGTGTAGCAATGGTATAAAGAGAAACAGGGAACTGGCCTAGATTAGCGATAACCTTGTTTTGTGCAGCTGCATGAACTGGCTTACGTTGGAGTTCATGGGACTTCTTAGGGAAGCTCTTACGGTATGCTTCTGCTAACGCGTACGGTCACCAAACTTCACTATTACTTCAGCACAGGTAGTTTAAGATCCCTTTGGGAAAAATAAATGGATCTTTACTTAAAGTACTTTGGGGAAGCCCTGCCTCTCTTCATTGACTTTCAAGATGACTCAGAGGCTTACCTCCTTAGGCTAAAGCTTGTCATCGTGAATTCTGTCTTCAGCGTCTAGGTAGATTTTACACACCCGTACGTTTTTGTCTGAAAAGTAATTCTTACTGCATCATTGTATTAGAGCAGGCCAGAGTAAAGATGTGTGTAGGTGAATGGTATCTGAAGCATTTGCACGTCTGAATTAGCCCTTCCAACTCATCTTTTGAGTGTCAGTTTGTTAATCTAGCTAAAGGGCTCTAATCTTGAGAGAGAGCAAGTCAGTTTTATGTTTAAGTGAG
This sequence comes from Anseranas semipalmata, assembly GCA_013399115.1. Classification (NCBI taxonomy): domain Eukaryota; kingdom Metazoa; phylum Chordata; class Aves; order Anseriformes; family Anseranatidae; genus Anseranas; species Anseranas semipalmata. The sequence continues at coordinate 210,086 of VXAA01005998.1, forward strand.
ATTAATTGCTCTATTGTGTGGTTTTTTTAATCACTAAAAGTAACCTTGATGTATAAGGTGTCTTCAGAATCCCTTATGTATAGCACATTATTTCTGAAAGTTTAAATAATTAAAGCCTTAAATAATCTAAGGTTAAATACTTTAAATTCTTAACTCCACCGATTTTAAATATTCTGTCCTGAGTGTTGTAGATCCAACCTTTAACAGTTTGTTCACACATGAACTTGTTATCCTTTATGCACAGTGCAGTCAGCCCATGGTTTTCATTTAATTCAAATACAAGATATGAGAACAATATTTGGATTTTCTAGGATGTTCAGGTCCTTTATCTTCAGAATATGAAAAAACTCTTAATTTCATAAACCAATTCCCTTGTTCTGCCCTGCTGCGCATGTAATTCTGCAGGCTGCATAAAGGGTCTTCACGGGCTATGGGTAGTTCACTGGTCCTTCTCTTGGAGATGCCTCTCTAACTAGCATACTGAAAATAGATTCTAGCACTGAGCCAGGCATAATTGGCTTCTCATCATTTTCCTATTAGTATTTTATTCAGAATCTGTAGATACCTTTAAAAAGTTATAAATAGGCAGATCAGGAAGTTGAGAACTTTTGTTTTGTAATTTCAACATCTTTTGGAGAATGATGTAATATTTGAAAGGATTTTTCGGTGGAAACTTTATCACTTTCCATTTTGAAATGGAAATATATGTGCAATACTACTGCATTTAATCCACCATCGGTTGTTTTCTCTTACACGCTGCATAACCTCTTTTCCAAGTGAATACTGCACAAAGTTTAATTCTGCTTTGTACAGAATCATGAACTTGCAGTGTTACAGGACCACAGTCTAGTGGCTGAATTAGAGAAATGTGACGTAGCCTTGTGCTTTTTTTTTTTTTTTTTTTTAGCTTACATGATTTATATAGCATATGCAACAGTAGTATTACTGCTGTCAGTGACAGCTTCTCTGATGTGAGAGTTATGGTGGAGGCTAAAAAGACACAAATTGTAGGTGCATATAGCAGTGATTTTGATGTTTTAAGGAGGCATTTGGCTTATGTTGTTAAATAATGAGACTTTCAGATTTTTTTTTTAAATTCGTGCACATTGACTTGATATTGTACTGTTTCTCTGTATATTGTAGAATGGATTAACGCTTGCTGAAACTATTACCATTAACAGCTATCATTGCTTAAAAGATAAGAAAATCAAGTCTTTTTCAAAATAAAGGCGAGTGCAAAACTCTAAAAATTGACTAATCGGAGTTGAGAAGCTTGTAGGTTATTGGTTTACAAAGATGTATGGTATGTGTGTGTAAGAGAAACCAGAGTATAAAATAGGCTGAACTGGACTAATGTGCCTCCCAAGAAAACCTTAGTCTGTGTTCTAGGGTTTAGTTTGACCCTTGTCTTACTACTTGAAGTGGGTTACAGAACAAAAAGTTAGTTTCCTTGTAAAATGGAAAACTCTCTTGGTCCATTTGGTTTCTTCAGTGTTCAAGAGTGTAGGGATGACATCCTATGAACAGACAAGTTTTATGTGGATTACCTTAATTCTGGAGAGTTTTGGGAAGAAGCAAGTTCTATCTGTTACAGTGGGGACCACTGGGAACCTTCTGTTTTCTGTAGCAAAATCTGAGCCTATGAATTACACAAATATGCAGGTTTACCTATTTGATAAGGCTCAGTGACTGGATTGTCAGAATTTTACATCAGCTGTATTTCTCTTCTGTTAGCAGTGAGAATGGAAAAATGATGGGAAAGTATGAGATACTTAAAATCTGTAATCAGAGCTCTGGGCCAGGTTTTCATTTTCTTTTACTAAACTGTTAAGTATTTGTGGAGAGAAGCGCTGAGATGCATGGCATAATTGGACATTATTTGCTGACTATTTTGCCTAGAATTTTTTGGACTGTCTTGATGTTTATGTGCAGTATAAGTTGTTAGTGGGACAAATATTTTTTTGATGTTTTAGTGGCAGGCAGCTGCTGCACAGGCTAATGTTGCATATTTTCAGTGAACCCATAATACTTTGTCTTTCAGCATTGATTTCAGAGATGCTACTTCACACATTCTGCCTCCTGTTAGCCCACACTCTTTGGAGTCTGCTGTCAATGTACAGCAATCGTTTTTTTTCCCAAGAATATTACCTTGAAGTTACATGAAGTCTCGAGTTTGGGTGAATTTTCTAACCATCTCTTCTAGGAGGTATCATTGCCTTTGTTCCAAATGCATGATTTTCAGTGCTCTGCTGAGGAATCTTTGCATAGATTTATGTAGTTTATCAATGAGCAGTTATCCATTGGTTTTCACAAGTGGTTCATAAGTCTCTCTGAGTGGACAAGGTTTTTGTGGGTTCATATTCTTCCTCTGACAGTATTTATAACATTTTTGCCAAACGCAGTGTTCTTCAAGGCTTAGCTTTCCTAGTGCCAAGGACTCTTTAAAAGCAGAGATTGTGGCCTCCAAATGTCAAGTACCGGTTGGCATAAAAGCCTACTGTGACATTAGAAAAGATTTTAAAAACTTTTATATTTGTTCACACAAGTGTTTCAGTGTAGAAAATTCTGCCTTTAAGCTTCATTAACTTTGTAAGGCTGCAAACTGAGGCCAGTGTTTTATGCATTTAACTTTAAGACAAGCATTAAGGTTGAAATACAGATTGCAAACAAGAAAAAAAAAATGGATTTTCACCCCAGCAAAAAGTACTGTGAGATCCCTTGCTCTGCAGCACTCCAATGTAACCCTGGATTAAACTTTTAGATGTGCCATTCAAAGAAAAATGCCAAATCCTTTCACCAATGTGCAAGAGGATGAACTGGACTGTAAAAAATAGTAATAAATATAAGCTGCAAGACAATGATGTCTTTACCATGCAGGATCTCTAAAATCCTTCAGCATTGGTTCACCTGTCTAGGATAGGTGCAGTGATAAAACTTCTAAGTCACTGCTGGGAATTTTTCAAAATCACACTCTCCTAATACACCACTAACTGTGTGTTAGATAATGAAATGTATATTCTGGCATGCAGGAAAGAGATTTGTTTAACAAAATGTGGAGTATTTTTGTGGGCTGACATCCAGGATTCTAGAAAATGTGACTTGATTTTTCCAGTGCATACTAGCCATCAAATTTTGAGGATGTGCAAGGCCAACGTGAAGCATGTAAACGATGTATGTGGTGCTTACAGTTGTTCTTTCATGCTCAAAGATACAAGTTCAAATATTAATACAGAATGTGTCACTTAAATGGAAAATATAGAAGCTTTGTGATTCTTTACAGTATGAACACTAGCTTGTCTTTGAAGTTGTTCTATTTTTTTCTCTTTAAAATTCATATTATCATCAAATTTTATATGATGCACTTGAAACAGCACACACCAAATTCCAGAGTTGCTGTCGCATAAGAGCCTACAGGCTCATACAAGGTTGGTGTGAACGGCTTTATTTTGCAGAGCCACATGAGCCAGCAGTGTGCCCAGGTGGCCAAGAAGGCCAGTGGCATCCTGGCCTGCATCAGAAATAGTGTGGCCAGCAGGACTGGGGAAGTGACTGTCCCCTGTACTTGGCTGCAGTGAGACCTCACCTCAAACACTGCATTCAGGTTTGGGCCCCTCACTACAAGAAAGATATTTGAGTTGGTGGAATGCATTCAGAGAAGGGCTACAAAGCTGGTGGAGGGACCAGAGAACAAGACACATGAGGAGCAGCTGAGGGAACTGGTGTTGTTTAGTCTGGAGAAAAAGAGGCTGAGGAGAGACCTCACTGTGCTCTACAACTACCTGAAAGGAGGCTGTAGCGAGGAAGGTGTTGGTCCCTTTTCTCAGGTGACAAGTGATAGGACTGAGGCAATGCTCTCAAGTTGCAGCAGGGGAGGTTTCGTTTGGATATCGGGAAGAATCTCTTTATGGAAAGGGTGGTCAAGTATTGGAATGGCAGGCCAGGGTGGTGGTGGAGTCACCATCCCTGGACGTATTTAAGACACAGGTAGATATGCCACTTAGGGACATAGTGTACAGGTAGACTTGTAGTGTTAGGTGATGGTTGGACTTGATGATCTTGAAGGTCTTTTCCAACCTAAATGATTCTGTAGGGTGCATTAAACACAGCATTGCTAGCCAGTTGAAAGAAGTGATTGTTCCACTACTCAGCATTGTTGTGGCCTGTGTACGTGTAGTTTTGTATTGTAGCATGTGTAACTTTGGGCTCCACAATATAAGAAGGATTTAAAAATATTAGAATGCCTCCAAAGGAGGGCAACAAAGATGGTGAAAGGACCAGAGGGTATGACTTATGAGGAGCAGCTGAGGATAGTTGAATACAGGAGGCTGAGGGGAGGCCTCATGGCGGCCTGCAGCTTCCTCACGAGGGGAGCGGAGGGGCAGGCGCTGATCTCTGCTCTCTGGTGACAGCGACAGGACCCGAGGGAACGGCATGGAGCTGTGACAGGGGAGGGTCAGGCTGGGTGTTAGGAAAAGGTTCTTCACCGAGAGGGTGGTCGGGCACTGGAACAGGCTCCCCAGGGAAGTGGTCACAGCACCGAACCTGCTGGAGTTCAAGAAGCGTTTGGGCAATGCTCTCAGACATATGGTTTAATTTTTCAGGTAGTCGTGTGTGGAGCCAGGAGTTGGACTCAATGATCCTCGTGGGTCCCTTCCAACTCAGGGTATTCTATGATTCTATTGTTTGGAAAATGTTAGATCTGCAGCATAGGATTTTAACGACTCACTAAGTATTAGATTTTTGTATGGCTTCTCTGCAGCAGTCTACATTCTGTCTCCAAAAGAAGCTTCCGACTTCCATTGCTGTCTGGTTTTAATTTGCATTGATCAACAAAATTAATAATTAAATGTATCACCATTGTAAATTGAATTTGGTTCGCTGTTGAGGATGGCAGTTTTTCCTGTATTCCAGACATTATTTTCATTCAACTTCGGAGAAAATCCACCAATGTCGTATCCTATGACATGTCTACAAATCTTGTTGTTGCATCTCGTGCTCAGCTCTAGCGAGGCACTGTTCACGTTTGCCTTTTTTAATTTGTATCCGAGAGAAGCCATCTGAAGAGCCAAGAACACAGGGCTGCTGTAGTTAGAGCAGGCTGTGTTACTGCAGACCGTGTGTGTGTGCTGCGGGGAGCAGCTTGTTCGCGCTGAGCCCACGCGGTGCGCAGCCAGGGCACAGCAGGGACCATCGGCCTCCGCTGGTCGTTGCTTAGAGAAGCTGCTGGGCAGAGCCCTAACTTCCCCAGGATCTGTTAGGGATGGGGACTCCCAGCCTGCCCTAAAACTTAACATTTTTACAAAAACCATAATCTGGCCTGATCCTATGCCTCGTAGGCACAATGTGGTTTCTACAGCCAGTGGCTGTATGGCAGGCAGAGTGAGTGACATACATTTGAATAGGAAATTGCAGAGGATTACGAACAGCAGTCTCTGGCCTGAATGTTTTCCACATTTGTCATTCAAGAAAAAGGGATTGCAGAACCTTTAAGATCCAAAGTAGATTTTTCTTTGTCATCAATTTTAATTATTCTACTAGTGTTGTTGCTGTGCTGTTAACTTAAAACTTGCAATCTTGTGCACAGGTTTTTTTTAATTTATATTTTTTTTAAGTGGAGATAAATTAGTATCAGTGTTTAAAGTCATTGTGAGACTGCATTCAGTTAAAGGTGCTCTTTGTTTTGCTTAGGAAAGTAGGAATGGGTTGTGAGAAACACCTTGACCAACTAGCCACGTCATCTGTAAATTCTTAGAGGTCTTAGTAAAACTTTGTGACTTGCTCAGTCTTTTTTATGTAATCCAGAAAATATTCAGCAGCACTAAAACTTCAAGCACAAGAATAAGGAAATAAAAATAGATATGGCTGTCATTGCATCCTTTCAGCAAAGCCACTGTAGTTTCCATGTTTTCTTCACAAAGCACTTTTTTTTTTTCCAGACCTAAAGATTTTCGAAGGAAGTAATAAAAGAAGAAAAATTGCTATCAGGAATGCGTCTCCTCCTTGAAAAAGAAATCTTCTAACATGGAAGAAGTATCTGTGCATCTCAGTTATCCCTCCTATACAGAATGCTTTTGGCAGGTACTAGTAAAATTTATTAGGAAACAGCTAAGAATGGATATTACATTGTTAATGTCACCTGTACTCCATGTTGTATGATCTGTTATTTGTTAATTAAATTGGTTTTATTACTATTATTAAAGAATTGCTACTTTTTTTGTTTGAATATTTACATCTCGGGGTAACAGTACCTTGTTTCTTGAAATGAGGTTTCTCACTCTAGAAGTTGCAAAACTTGATTTTCATCCAGTAAGAATAGTGAGTAATTAGGGATTGAAAACCAGTGGCTTGAGCTGTTTAACCTATTATTTCTGCAGAAGTAATCTTGTGGAGTTTTTCTGAAAGCTTTTCCTAGAACCCAGAGTGTACATATAGTATGAAATTAATGGTGAGATTTGGCTGAATGCGCATCTGTGCAGGCCTGCAGTTTCCATATCTTTTTAGGTGGATATGCCTACTGAAATTATTGTGGTGGTGAGCACAATCAAACTTCTTCCAGAGCCAAACTACATTTGAAAAACAGAGTAAGAATGCAACACTGGTCTTCAAAGAAAGCAGTGCACATATCCAAATATATGTGCATGTGTACTGTGGTCCTGTTAGATATAAGAAATATATTAAAATATGCATCTTGGAATGAGAGGATGGTGTGATTTGTGGTGGTCATTTTTTAGGTCCTGTAGGAGTTTCTCACAGTCTTCAGCAACCTTCTAGAAAGAGTTTTGCTGCAAAACATGCCTACAGTTAGCCTGTTCGTTATGATTAAAAAAACTATTGGTCACTGACCATAATTTTTCATCCTGAAGCTCTGGCCATCTTTTGATAAGGTGTGTCACACAGTGTGCTTCCAACACTGGAAGTGAAGCCAAGGGGAAATCAGGTTATGCTTCCAGGGGACCTATTTGCTATAGGGAGGGAAATTGCAGCATTTCACAGTGTCAGGAGTCCCTCAGATGTTGGAAGATTGGCGTTTCAGTACCAGCAGAACATGCTGCTGGAATACTGCAGAGCAGCAAGGGCAGCAGGAATTTCAGAGGTGACACTGTCTGCTACAGGGAGAACAAGTTTCTCTCTTCCAGATGTGACCAAAGACATTTCCAGAAGCTCAGTATTGTTTTTCTGCAGATAACCTTTGAAGCAAAGTCATTGTGTAAATAAATGACTCACTTGTTATTATCTATGTAGTAGAAGATACTGATATGGTATCTTCCAAATTTTACAATGTTTGGTGAGGAAAATTTGTGTTTACTGTATCCATTTTGCACTAGCATTGTATAGGAAGAAAACCACTGCTTTATTTATGATCTATTTTTCATATAGGCATTTCTTTAGCGTTCAGTGAACATGCACAACCTAATTTCCAAGTCAGTAACCAAACTTAGTTAAATACTAAAAGCATTTTTAAAAAGTAAAAGGTTAAAATAAACACTTTTTTGTGTAAGGACATAGTACATATTTTGTAGGTAAGGTCTGGGTGGCATCAGCTCTTCGAATGTTACAAACTTCACAGTCAGCAACTTTTGTTACGCTGTCGGGAAAAATATGAGAGACTCCTGACTATACAGTGACTGAATTCTGGAGAAAATGTTGACCATATGTGTGTGTCTTAGTTTTTTTGGCAAATATACAAATCCTGAATAATATTTTTATGTCTTGGTAGTACCCACCAAACAGTTACTCTCTATTACCAATGCATACACAAGAAGTTAGCATATGACCAATGCTACATGAAGCATTCTGATTAGTGGGTAGCACTAATTGGCATTAAAAATATGAAGTTAAAGCAATTCAACCAGTACAGTTAAAGCTTGGCATTAAGTATATAAGTCGTTACAGAATGGTAATGAGTATGCCTACTTTATAACCCCAAGTAGTCCCTTCATTTGCTTAATTCCCACAGGCAGTGATGGGGAGGATGGTTGCCTTTGCCCTGGTCGGGTGCGTGTCCTGTGGCTGGGGGCCCCCAGGCTGGGGGTGCCCCGATTCCCTGCCCAGGTGATGGGGGGTGGCTGCGGGAGCTGCTGGGGGAGCAGTGAAGTAACCCCTTTGCAGCACGAGGGGGGTTGTTGCTACCTCATGCGGATCTATATGACTGGCTGATGCTGCTCTTGTTTCACCATGACTTCAGGCTGTTACTGTTCATTTCAGGTGTGGGGCAAGCAATGCCAGTTACTGTATTGGGAAGAGGTTGAATACATCGATGCTGTTTTCCCTACCCCTCTGTTTTTGCCCTACCACAGGAACTTGAGATTCGGATGTGATGTGGCTTGAGGACCAGTCTAGGGTGCAAATGAACTCCAAACTTTTCATGAGGCTCAAAGTTTTTTGGGGACAACACAGGCAGAACTGCTTGAATGCTGATTTTCTGTCAGTGACCTTCTCAGAGTCACTTCCCAAGGGCCTACAGACTGGTGCATCGTGGGGGGGGCTCTGGGTGGCGGTGGGAGAGTACAGGCAGCGGAGGGTCAGCTGGGGCTTTAGGGGTAGAGAGTTCACCTTCAGGGTACGTGACCGTGGCTGTTCACAGCCAAGTACAAGCAGGTGAATTAGTCTCATGGTACAGACTTAACCTGTATTTATTTTAATACAGCTCTTTGAATTTCAGGTGTGTGTGCCAGTAAGTTATCAATAAAGAGGCTTAGGTTTGGAAAGTTATCGAACTTCTCAGGAAAAAAGAACTAGATCATTTTATATCCATGCACATCTATTTACATTTGTACCCAGACAGAGCCTGAGCTTGTCAAAACCATGCAAAGTACTCTGACCTCCATATTAAATGCAACGAAAGATTTGTACCTGGCTGCCAGGACAGCGTGCAGTAAGTGCGTGTGTGTACACAGCTATACTCACTCACGTGATGTGGCAATATTCTGTGAAGGGGGGGGGTTCATCATCAACTTATCCTATACTTTCCACCTTCTGCAAGAAAGTGGTGGGAGCGAACTACTGGAAAAAAAAGAAACAGGATAGAAAGGGATCGAGCTGGAATTTGCCCTGGGATATACACAGCCGTGGGTATTGCACATATAAATGGTTTGTGTTACTAACGAGGCTGAATTCTAGGCCACAGAACTCGAGATTAATACAGTAAAGGTATGATACAGTGACGGTATGCAGCTGTCTCAGCACCAGTTTTTTCTTCTTCCTCACGAGCTAAGAGTGCTCCTGGCAGTGGCCAGAAGCAAAAGCTGACACGTCTTTCCCTACCGAGTGTGAACAAACCGAACCTCATCGGGGCAAGCAGGAACACAGTCCTGGGATCCAGGGTCAGCCTGTCCGTGTCGTTGTAGGGCTGGATTAGAAGTACTCAAATTCTATGACTTCATCTTAAATGTATGTACATTTTTGAGCTTCTACTTCAAAACCTTCTTCATTGCCCAGTCTCAGTAGTGTTGCTCAAAGCTGTTTAGTGAATGACTTTATCAGTCTGCTTTGTTTTAACATTAATTGCTTTGTTATCCTCAAGTGGTTGGATTGTTTTTATATTTCTTTCATCGTTAAATGATCCAAGTTGCCTTTGCAACTGTTCCTGCCAGTTTTTTGACTTTGGCATGTTAATAAGCAAAAATCTCAGATCCATAGATGGTACAACCTCCTTATCTCATATTTATTCTCTCCACTTAATATATTTTAAAAATAAGGCTAAATCTTGTTTCAACTAAGTGCCTGTAACCTTTAAAATAAAATTGTTGCACAAGTGTTCAAAAAGGGAAATGTATTTTTCTTCTCTTTACGTTCTGTCCCCTGAAGATCCATACAACTGTTCCAAGTTAAAAATCAATCAAGTGTAGAATTAACAATATAAAAGCTTGCCACTTTTATTTGCATACAAAACAGAAATGAAAGAGGTTCACAATAAATTATCAGTGTACTCCCACAGAACATTCTGGTGTATTTATATAATGTGGGTTAAAAAAAAAATCCCATTAACATAAGACTTCTTTGCAAAAGGGTAATAGCTGGGCTTAAGGAAACCTGATTATGTGTTGTTCTCCGGTGAATTTAGTAGGGTTCCTCTGCTAGTAAAAGCAATTCATCCAAAACTAACAGAACACAGTCAGCTGGAAAAACATGGATAACAAACATAAACCTTCCCGAATGGTTCTTCTACGTACAGCAACTTAACCAGATGCAGTTTTCTAGATACAGTTTGAATACTGTATCGAACAGTACTCTGGAGAAAGACCTACAAGTGACCTTTCATCATCATCTAGCACCAACCCACTAACATACTAAGTTTCTGGCATGCAAGATAATTACCTTTATTTGTTGTGTCAACTGGTCATGTACATTTATTTTTCCTTTAATATAAGAGCTTGTAAACGTCTTCTGTGACAGGTTAGGCACCTGGACAAAGGGCCCAATAGAGATGCACACAAAATGTTTCCCTCTCTAAACAGTTCATTGAGAGGGCTTTTTTCCATTTGCCCTTTTGTGTACTGGAGTCTTGACACTTCTTTTGGCTATCTTCCTTGTGAAGCGACTAATTCCTGGGGATCTCAGTTCAAGGGCTTCCATCTCTTCTTGAACAGGAGTAAACTCTGGTTGAGCAAGATGAGGTGATGGATAGGAGGACTGGGAGTATGGGGACGGTAAGGGGTAGGACCCGTGAACTACATACGGCTGTTGCTCACCATCGTAAAGGTCCTCAGGGTCATAGATTTGGTAGGAGTTATGTGGCAACTGCACTACTGGGATGTCTTGATCAGTTGGCTCACCGTATCCACCTTAACCCACCACCACCAAGAGTATTCATATGGTTAACACAGGAGAAGGGAGTAGAAAATTAAAGCATTCATTAGGAAATTGACATATATAGTTTTTTTATATATATATATATATATATATATATATATAGTGTGTGTATATATATAATCTTTAAATACACATTTTTATTCACATAAAGGAACAGTGAAAACATTTAATAAAATTAATAAGCTGGAGCAAATGGAAACCCACCGACAGCCAAGTTAGTTGGAAACCACCACCAAAATTTGTCTCATGTCCAGTTGTAATACGGTGCTTATTATACACTGCACACTCTGCCTGCTTATTCCAATTCTGGGCTACAATATATGATTAATGGGCAAAATGGGTCAGGCAATAGCTTTTAGCAGTACAAGGAAGCTAAGTGCATGTACAGCAGCTAATGAGTTCATTAGTGGTAGTCAATATCGTTGATGGAAAGCATAGAGAAGTTCAGCATCCATATCTGACCTTCAGCCAAATGAGAACTGAACCAGAATGAGTCTTTCACCTTCTGGATTGGTAGCCATTGTAAGGGATTGGGCCTTAAAACAGGAAATGAACAACAGGGAAGGGAAATGAGGAAAAAAGGATAGGAAGAGACGACAACAAAAACATTCACTTAAGTAAAACGTACAAATCAGTTCACAGGCAGATTAAAATGTAAACATCAAACAAATATGCCTTATGCATAACATTTGTAGTATCTAGTAATTTACTAAAATAAATTTCAATTTTAGGTTGGACAACATAACTTTTGGTAATTGTGTTAACTTCCTCCCATGGCCTTTCCGTGCTATAATGAAAAAGGAAAGTAAGATACACAGAAGATTTAGAAAGAATCATTTTCTCCAGATTGTTTCACTTGTTAATGATGGACTCGTGCATCCCTGTTTCAGGTTACACTATTACAGGTTTAGTAACGTTCATGCTCTCATGCCATTCAGAGGCACAAGGAAGAGGAAGTGAGCAACATGTTTTAAAAACTATTCTGCTGCCACGAACATAAGGAGATGGGGATCCAACACACAGCACATTCACTTGAGGTGGAGCAGGCTCGTACAATAACACAAACACGTACAAGACAACAACCCAATACGCTTCATCCGTTTCACAGGCCTGGATCAGATGGTGGACTCTGGTCCCTACGCTGCGGGCACCTTCTGGCCGTGGTGCGGTCCCACAGAACACAGCACATCAGACGTGTGTGTTTTTACGGAGCTAACCACATTTTAGCGCAAGGTTTACCAGTGGCCTCCATCTTACTTTGGCTGTTAGACACGCTACGTTTCCTCGCCACCCCTGCCTCTCTGAACGCAGCCTACTCACCTCCCATACCATAACCAGCGCAGGAGGACGGGTCGCAGTACCCGGGGGGGCCGGAGGGGCCCTGTGAGCCAGGGGGCCCCGTGTGGCCGGCTGGGCCTCGTGGGCCCGGAGAGCCGGGGGGGCCCGGGCTGCCAGTTCGACTTTCTCCTGGAGGTCCTGCATGGAACAGGGAGATGAAACGTGTGACTTGCATCTTTCAGAACCGCAGCGAGTTGAGACCGCCTCGGCAGCACTGCAGGCCTGGTGCTAGGAGACGATGGCACGGAGCATGCTGCGAATACTTACAGGAGATAGCTTGAGCAGGGGGGCTGGACCTCCCTGCTCCAACTCCCCTGAGCACACTGAGGGAAAGGCTCCAGCCTTTTCCCTGCTCCTGACAAGCCTCCTCTCTGGCTGTTGCTTTGTCTTCCTTGCCAGAGACAGCTTGTAGCCAGAAATTTATACTAGTATTGCTAAAGAGCAAATGTTTCACCAAGCGTCAGACGTTTGGAAAGGCAGTTTCATGGGGGAAGGACAGCGCTCGATGCCAGCGTGGCTCTCCTATTCACCCGCTCTGTTTCAATGCACCTCCTGGGTGGCACTGTGCCTTGATATCGATCCTCTAATGGAAAGAATATCCTAACGAAGTCAATGCAATTTTAGGCGTCTTTCAACAGGATCAGAATATCACCCTATTTTTTTCCGGAACTAAATATAAATCCCTTTGACTAATGTGCTTAATTCATATACATTTCTCTGTCAAGTTACAGTTAAGTATGACCTCAAGTCAATGAGAAAACAAATGCAATTAATCCAGATTAATTTTTACCTACCAGATGCCATCTCTGAAAAAAAAAAAATACTTAAAACATTAAAAAGGAAGGTTTTGGAGAAGCAATTTATCCCAGGGAAAAGGACAATTCTTGTGTGACTGATGACACCATTGCATATCACATCACAATGTCATATTACATATAAGAACATTACAACAGTAAGGTGCCTGAATGACAGCTTCTTCTGCTGCATTGACCTTAAAAGTGGAGGACACAGCCATTAAATTCTTAGGTGCTTTGCAAATGGGTGACAATGGTTTAATCCAGGTGCCCCAAGTGTAACAACTTTACCTGTAGATCCTGGTGGGCCTCGGGGTCCTTGAGTTCCAACACCTGGATTGCCTTTTTCTCCTTTCTCGCCTGGTAAACCTAATGAAACAGCGCTCATCAGAGCCACATTTTGAACAAAGCTGTGCAATGTTTATTATTTAACTGGGCCTATAGTTCCATACATTACTTTTCACTTAAAAACAGATGGGAGAGAAGGAAGGAGGTAAAAATAAAGAACAACTTGTTTCTTTTTTCCTCCCTTCTCTGATAGCCTCTCAAGGGAATCATGGCATTCCTGGGGTCTTAAGCATTCCTGCTGCCATGGTGGTTTCATCGAGGTGGTATGTAGAGGCACAGACCAGTTTCCTGACTGCACTTCCTGCTGGAAGGCTGCTTCTGGACTATACCGAGGTACAACTACAGTAAGAAGAACCCTCGGAGCCTCCCAAAGCTGTCTATAAATTACTGTTTGGCATAGAAAAATCAGATTTTTAATGCTACAGCCCATTTTCCTTCAAGCATTCGCCCACCAAACAGTGGTTCAGCAGAAGATGGTTCCACAAGAAAATGGAGAGAGTTATCATGGGTTACTGAAGGGCCTTAAGCTGCTAAAATGCAAGAAAAATCTCAGCACAGCCAGAATCTGTCCCCCAGCTGAAGCCCTGTCTAAGAGCTTCACAGTCACAAAACTCTTGATTTTCCAACACGCGCTGCCATACGGTTGTGTTCCTGCACTTGCTCACGGCCCTGAATTTCTATCATTGGGTCTGATCTCTGAAGATCACAGATCTAGTAATCCAGAAAAGGCACGACATTCTTCCAGCTTTCCATCTCCTGCTGCTCTACCATTATGGCATCCTGTAAAAACACTTTCTATATGCGGCGATCACAATGAGCGGTGTCAAACTAAAGTAGGTGTCAAAACTACAGATTCCAGACCCTGAGTTTCCACCGGCGACTTGGAAACTCTCATAAAGTCTGTGTTTGATTTGGATGGTTCAAAGACACAAAATCCAGGCTGGTTGTGGGACCCTCCCCCCATTTTCCAGACCTCCCAACACTGGTAATTGCTCTCACGCTTCACAGCTTCCACACTTTCAGAATGAGAGCCAATATAGAGCACCTCCATAAAAACAAAGCAGACAGAAGAAAGCGCTGCTACCCTTGAGGAGGCACTATCTCCAATTTCAGCCCGCTGGCCTGCTGCCTCCCCTTCTGCTCAGGTAACTGGTATGTCTTAGGGAAAAACATCCACAAGACACCTCTCAGGCGACTGTGTCCAGACTTCTCGTTTTTACAAGGAGCCACATAAGATTTCTTCCTTCCTAAGCCAATTTCTGATGGATGCAAATGAGAACAAATGTTAACTGTGGAAGATACTGTAATTAAAACCCATCACTGACAATGTGTTGCTCTCCTCAAGTTCACAAAATAAGATTCTACTGAAAAGCAATCCGGTGGGTGCACGTTTGTTTCTCAAGTTGGTTGTTGGGCTTTCGACAAAGGTATAAGCAAAGGGGGGTGGAAAGCCCAAGAAAAAATATATTTGCAAATATGCCACGTGAAAACTGAGAGTCACTTCAGAGACCTTTAACCTGCTGGCAACGTCCCTACGCTGCACGGAGCCTCACGCTGAAGTCAGCCCACTGAAAGCACTGACCGCGCTGAAAGCAGAGCCTGCACCCATCCATGGGCAACGTTCATTCCTCTCTAGCCTGATTGCTCAAAAAGTTACCAGGGAGAAGGAGACCTGTTTCAGACTTTATTCCAGGATCTAATATCCAGAACACAGAGGAATATATTCACCAAACAGAGCCCCAACACCTTCTCCCAGTGGTGGCTGTAGGTGAGAAAGGAATGCAGCTTCACATTTCCTGAAATGATGCTCTAACCATTCAGTCACTGGAACAAAGCTGGAGTGGAACTAGCACCACCATCTCTTCTATCCAGCATCCCTCACATCTGATCTTCCCATTTTTTATCATGTTTGTTCACAACTGCTTTCTTTTACAACTAAATTAGTTCCCAATTGGCCTTTTGCAGGTAGATAATGAGAAACCTCTGGCCTAACTGCAAGATTACTAAAATCCCACTGAAGGTGAATGGGTCTTAAGTGTTTAAATTACTCAGGCATCTTGAAATTTGGCAACGTCTTTTCTTCTGGGATTCTTAGCCATGTAATACTTGGGATTCCTGCTCTCAGAGAGTGTCCTCCCAGTCCAGTACAAGCCTCCTGTTTGTAATCTAGCATTTAGTTAGCACACAGATCGCAGTTTCAACCTGAAGTGCTGTTCAGAACCTTTGACCAATGTTTGCATTGCACAGCCTGTGTAGGACGCAGTCCTAGGTGGCACAGATATGCTCTAATCCACATTTATAACCCTGGGGAACCTGCCAAAAAAACACATCTTCTGTGATCAACAGTTGAATTCCACTCGTTTTAAAGATGAATTTCTCATGCAAACCTCTTGTCCTGCATTCCAGATATCTAAAAATTGCTTAGCCTCTTTAAAGACACAGAGAGTCTCCTCTGTTGCAATTCACTACTTTTGCTGCAGGCTTTTTAACAATGTAAATTCATCTAGATTGTCTCTTTCCATACATGCCCTGTAAGGAAATGCTTGCCGTTTGCAAAAGGAAAAGTGTGTATGTGTGGATTGCTTTGATCATAAAAAGACTGGTCCGTGAAAACCATCTGGAATTTACGCAGATGTTCAGTAAGAGGACCATTGTTTATCCGACTCTATGAGAACATTTAATGGTGACTTCAAAAACAATTGCCACAACATTTTCAAATCACAGCCTTCCATGCACTCAGTTACTATTCTCTACACACACAAGTACACACATCCATACATGATGTTCCCTGGAGAAATTCCAGCAAGAAATGATAAAAACAGAACAAATCTACTCAGGCTAATAATAAAATGCTTGTTCTGGAACAAGTTATGAAGCTCTTGCACGGGGCAAATTTTCTTTGAAATCACATGGATATCCAGTTCCTAAAGCAAACATACTTAGGGCCAAAATACAAGTTTGCTTCAGGTTTCTTTCAGTCTGCTTTCCAGAAAAGTTTACCCAAGTGAAAGAGAACATAAACACTGAAGCAAGAATAACTAACTCCTAAGGCAAAACTCACATGAGTTAAAATCAAGCACTCTGAGCTCCACCAATGGACTTTCCACCAATGGTCTTTAACAAGAGTAAACAGATTCCCAGACCTCGTGGTCACAGTTAACGGCTGCCTCCTATCAATGACAGAACATTCCAAATTCACCCATTTCTCTTTATATAGAGGACTTCTCTGCATTTCATGAAAGCATAGCTTACAGAAAGTCATCCAGAAAAGACATCACTCTCCATGTTGGTTACTGCAATGGTTAACCACTGTTAGGATAAAAGTATGTATCACAAATTGACATGTGAGTTAGAGTAGCTTCAAATTCTAGTAACTGTTTTCATATTCATGCTCTGGACATACTTCAACAATACGGTCCATCTCTCCCCCTTCAAGTTAACTGTTTTTTATGTCTCATCCCTATCCAAAACAAGCAATGGCTTGGGTTCAGCCCCATGGAGATCACAAGCAACTGAAATCAATTATTTCCAACTCTCTGCTATAGATCTCTCTGATAGCATCAGTGACTAAAAACAAAACCAAGATCATGTACACATTCCCTAGCAAAGAAAATTAAATGTCCATGGTTTCTCCTTAAAGGAAAGTCTTAGGTATTGCTCTTTAAGAGAATATTGTCATTTGAGAAGAACTGCATACACTGCAATTGAGAAAAATTAAACTGCGACCTAAAATTCTCCTCTTTTCTGTTGTAACCATAATGTATAATAAGACTAGGTGATTTTTTTTTTTATCTAAATGAAACTGAAATTGGAAACAAAAATATTTGACTCAACTGGCAAAAGTTCCATTTAATTCCATTAGACCATTGCCATCAGAACCATAAACGTGGGGCTTTTGATAACACATGTTTAACTAACTCCTTCATATAAAGCCAGGAAGCAAATACAGATGAAGCTGTACTTGAGCATACTGACTTTCCACGTGAGAGCTTGGGTATTTATTATATTTTAATAACAGTGAGATGGAATGAGTAGCCATAAGTTTTGTGCATCACTTCAGAAAACATCATAAAAGCAGAATTCCACCCAGTGGCAGAAGAACAACTGCATTTTCACAGCATTTGAAAGCTAGGAGTGAATCAGCATAACTTTTACTATGGATTTTACATTATTCCCGAAGGCTGAGAAAACCACTGAAGTATTATAAAAACACCTGAAAAAAATAAATAGAAAAAACAACTATACTGAATCTTTGCCCTTTTTTAATTATTATTTTGCAGAATTCAACCACTTCCTGAGCTCTCAGAAGCTAGACACTAGTTATTTAAGTCCCAGTTCATAAACACAAAATCAAAACAAAAGCTGCTGCAACTATTTGAAATAAAAATAGAAACCAGTACTGTGAACTAGTTAAAATAACAGAGATCAGTGCTGTGAATAATCACTTTGGGTATATTTTTTTCTGAACTCCCATATTTAAACAAATATGTAAGACAGCAAAATTACAGTAGTTTATTTGGGATTATGTATCGTAACACATAAAACAGTGTGGCCTCCTTAATCTTTAAATCACTGGTTCAATGCTCTGTTGGGCCACCACTTAAATGTTAATATTGCTAAGAAATATACAGGGATTGCCAGAGATGTTTCTTCTCACATTGTTAGAAAACTAAGTAACAAATGTGTTACTGTGATCCCAATCCATCCAGTAATGTCTACGCTGGTAAAAAAAAAAAAAAAAAAAATCTCAGCTAGCAAAAGACACTGTGAACTGAATCTGTCAAGAGAATGACTTATCCTTCCACACCGAGGTGGTCTTTCTTGGAATGACTAGCTCAGTGTATTCCTAGTGAGAGAATACATTCAGGAATGGGACACTTTGGACCTAGAAGTTCAAGTGGAGGTTTCTAACAGAACTCAAAGACACTCTCTCAATCCAAGTCTCCTTCCAAAGAATCTGATTAATATTTGGCAGAGTGACCAGGTAAACAAGGGAAAAGAAGCTATTGGCCAGGCAAATTAGCAGGGAAGTTCACTGATTTCAAGATTTTTCACTGCTGACTTTTTCCAGTAAAGCTCTCTTCGGTGCATAATGTTGAGCCAGTTCCACACACTGCTCTCAGAAGTTCCCACTTCTCACAGGCCTGGACTGAATGGTTGGTGGGCGGGAGAGGCGAGTAAGAGGAAATGGCTAGCCTCCCCCCACTTTTTCTCTTCCTGCTATAATACCTTTCCATTCCGTTTAGAGCCAGTAACAGGTTCTTGCAGCAATTCCAATAGTTCAAACTCTGAGAAAATAAAAGCAACACCCTACCAGATAAACAAACGGGTCTTTTCTCCCTTCCAATGTCTATTACTTTTTAGTATGCTGTGCTGACACTGCTGTCGCTGCTCCAGTGTATTTTCTGTACTTAAGGATGAAGGCTGACTTCTCAGAGTTGCTAATCTGGCAGTGTTTTTGAACATTAAATTAACTTCATATACAGCCAAAATGCTGGTGACATCAGTGAAAAGAAACACATTGTTCACAAAGACTTCCAAGTGGCTGGCTGGAGATCTTCATGACAGGACTATAAATTGTGACTTGCAGAACAAGTTAAATGCAAACAATGCTGCAGAACACAGCCAGGGATGATGGGGTTTGAGTCCATTTACCCTTCTCTCTGTAGTCACTGGAAACTAAAAAGCTTCCATCCAGAAGCAGAGCAATTTTTATCTGCTAATTCACTGTATGATATGTAACTAAGAACGAAGTGAGAATTGGAGAATTGGAAATGTACAAGAAACTTCCCATTAATCTCCTCAAACATGAAGCTGGTAAAAATAATTTCTACTTTTTACTGCTGTGTTTTGGGCAATTTTACAGCAATCCCTTAGAAAAGGATTATGAAATACCCGAGGATCTATACAAATCAAAATGTATCTGCTACTACATCCATCATGCATCAATGTAAAATTTCAGTTGCTTCTGAAGAAATTAAATCCTCAAGGACTAATAAATTAATCTTTATTTTTTCCTAGGTTCTGAACGAGCTCCCTCCTCTTCCTTCCAGGTTCTGTTCAAGGTTGTAGCTACGTGAATGTCCTAAAAACCACCTTCACTCCAAATAAACTAGCTAATGACTTTGTACTTATGTTTACACTTAGATTCTTCATTCTTAAAGCAATTTCGTTTTAGCTATAAATACAATAAAACACTCTCAATTTTTGGCATCACATTTCATGAAAATCTGCAGAGTTCTGGCTGACTGACTACATTTCTTGAAGTATGCTCGATAAGAGCTTGCTCTCTACCAAGTATGAAACTCCCCATGAACACAACCTGCCAAAATCAGTCCCTTCTAACATCGATTATCTATAGAGACAGGAAAAGGGAACACAAAGGCCACACTGTTGTGCATTATTTTCTTACAACCACCTAATATGCTTTTTTCAGTGTGCTTTTACTCCTTCTGTACTCACTCTATTGCCAGTGTTGTTTCCTAAAGATTAATATTACCAACAGCAGGTTAGCCTCCATCATGTTGCATTTACATGACTGTATCTAATCCCTCTGTGATTTCATAGCAGTACAACCTGCAGGTCTGGGCCTCAGCACAACAAATACAATGGACCATTGTATTTAGCACGGACCTTGCTAAATGCTGGACAAGTCTCCCTTTTCGTAGCCTGTCATTTTGGTTCCTCCATTCCTGAAACCCCAGTAAAATAGTCCGTGTGTTTAAATGGTTCCTGCCTGAGAAGCCATTTAAAATACACGAGTATTACAATGGAAGTAACTAGCCTGAAATCTGTGTTCATTCTCTGGGTCACCACTTCTGAAACAGTTTCTAACTTGCTGCCTCTTCTGATTTTCTTTCATCCTTTCCCCTGCCCCCTCCTTCCTTATTATTTCTAGACAGTGTCTTTTCTCAGCTGGAGCAGCAGCACCATGACTGAGAAGCCAGCACCCTAAACCTTGCCTCTTTTTTCAAGAAGGCAGTTAGAATTACAGTCTTGAGGGGAAGAAGGGACCAGCAAACTCACAGGTTTATACAAAGACTTTATGTTCAAAACAATGCTTTAACTCTGGTCATGATGGCTACTGTGAACTAGAACTTCTAAGTTCCTGAGCTGAACAGCATTCATGACAACTTGTTTTTAAAATTCCAGTTGGCAGATTTTGTAACAGCAACACCAATTCATTGCTCTTGAACATCACATTTGTCTCTTGGGTTTTTGGTCACTTCCTTGTGTGATGGTCTTCAAAGCACTTTCTCAAACACAGACTCAGTGCTGCCTCTGTGAGGTTTGTGCTACTCTGGTGCACCGAAGATCACCAGGGTTGCACAGGGAGAGTAAATCAAAACATGGAACTTGTTTCTTTATTATACAATGCTGGAGTAGGAAAGGAGAAAGGGATATAGCCTACAAGTGAGACTATACAGAATTCTTGTATATGAACAGTTAATTGCATTACTTCTCTCTGATCTCACCATTTCCTGTCGCTGATCCCCCTAATCCCATATAAGCTATGATTTTTTCCCTCTTCTGATAAACCTTGCTCCTTTCAGACTATCGTAACTCAGAAATCTTCAGACTGATGCATCTCATTTTAGCAGAAAAGCGCAATCTTTCCCCACCTATCAGCTCCTTTGCTTATACTTTTATTGCTCCAGCTTACTGCAGAGTCCTACTAAGATGCAAGTGTGATGTGATGTGCCCAATTAGATACCACCAATATTCAACAGTAAAGGCATTTTAAACCTGTCTGATCCTATCAACCACACCTAGCAAAGCATGCTTTACCTTCATGACTGACATTCTCCAGGGCTTTCATTATGGTCTGCGCTAAGCTCAACAATCAACTAGAGAGAAAACTTTGTCCTCACAAAACTTTTATACAGGAGACCTGTATCAGGAAAGGGAGATATATTTTTGTATATGTGAAGTACGAAGCCTACCTCTTTCTCCTGGTCTTCCTGGTTGACCAGGAGTTCCTGGAAACCCTTGCATGCCTGGTGATCCTTGCTCACCCTGTGGCCCTGGAGCCCCTGGCCGACCTGGCTCCCCAGGAGGTCCTGCAATGGTTCGTGTTGAGATAGACTGGCTTGGAATCTGGTTCAGAATTGAGTTATATCTAGCCATATGACCTGTCAAGAAAAACATGTCATCATTTTCAATTTGCAGTGGAGAATCTGGTTCAGCTAACTATGAACAGAGCACTGCCAGGTCCTCAAGGCTGTGGTCTGTTGTGCTAGGGAACTTCAGTAATATGAAGTTGTGTGCTTGTTGATGGAGAAACAGTGGTTTAGGGAGTATATAGAAAAGGGGAAGAACTATTGTGTAGAATTTCATTTCCTTGCTTTGATGGCTTTTTTGGTATTTTATGTCTGTAAAATTTTAAAATTGTTACAACGGAAGCTTCTGTATACTCGAATAACTTGGAGACAATTCAAGCCTTTTTTAGATGTCTGATGCTAATGAGCTCTACTTGGACACAAATCCAGCTGAACGTAAATCTAGTTGGACCACAAATACTGAGTCTAGCCTAAAATGGACAGATCCCCATGGATGGTCTGAAAAGCATCATATTTATAAGCAATTGTGGCAGGAAAAGATGTATTCTAGAGATAGGAGCATATGAAATATCAATGTACTTACCCTGGATGAGTTGTTCACACACTTGACGAGCAACAGCACGCACCATTGCTTGGGACTGCAGATCACCCTGGTAACAAAAGCAGCAGTGTCATACTGTTTTACATCATTTCTGTCTTGAAAATGCTCAGTGCAATGAAAGATATTTATTATTCCTAAGAGATTATATCCTCGCAGATGAGAAAAAAAGCCTAAGAAGTTTTGGGATTTCCCTGGTCCCCATTGCTGGTTTTAGCCAGCAAACAGAGGTCTGAGAAGATAACCCTAATGAGAGATTTGGGGACATGCTTAATGTCACATACTTCTCACCTTCAAAACAGAGCTATATATAAGGCAGTGCCTGGAATAGAAGAAAGTTTGCCTGATTGCACAGAGAAAACTATTGTGCCTGTAAACACAGAGAACAATAAATCGTTGCAGAAAGCATTTTACAAAATACAAGGCCAGATCAGAAAAAACATGGCAGCTAACATGTGAACATAGACTTACCCGCTCACCCCTTTCTCCCTTAGGTCCAGGAGCACCCTACAGAAAGATTCAATACAAAATTAATTCTCATTTTGTTCCATCTTAAAACTTTTAACCCCTAAATATTGTCTCCCTCGCAACATCACAGTATAATGAACAAAAACAAAAACAAATAAAGGTTTCAGGAGGCTATGTGACAATAATGAATATACTTTTTCCATGCCAGTACTCATCAGAATGTTCACCTTCATCAATTACATGGAGAATATAACTTTCTTGGGAGGTTGTCACATACTGAATTCTCTTGTTTAAAATGGCAGCAAGGGCAGGCCACCAGGGGATACACTTCCATGGCTAAAATGGGTCTAACATTAACACTGAGTATGAAGAAGAGAAGGCTGATGGGAGACAAAATACCAGTTTGAAATTTGTAGCATCTGTAGAGAATTAAGTATGACAGTAAAAGAATTAAGTATGACAGTAAAGATAAGATAATACTGTAATGCTGGTAAGGGTCATTATGCATTGGAACAAGATGTCTGGGGCAGTTATGACCTCACCAATGGAGGTTTTTTGGGTAGGCTAAATATCTCTCAGGAACTCTTGAAGCAAAGTAAGGTCTGCACAAAGAGTTAACCAGCTGACTGATGCATGGTTAAAGCATAGTTTATCCTATCCT
>VXAA01005998.1:233207-349352 GCA_013399115.1 Anseranas semipalmata
AAAAAAAAAAACAACTACAAAGACTGCAAGATTGTTTTTAGGCCTATTTTATATTATGCTATTTTGGGGAAAGATGGTTATTGAAATTCAATTAGTTTGCACCCACCTAGCTGTTTTTTCAGAACTATTAGAGAATAAACATTTGCAGCAATGGTCTTACATGACTCATAGGAATATCTACACTCTAGGAGATTTAGTTCAATTATCTGGAACATGTGTTTGGATATGAACTGAACAGGCAACATGTTATACATTGATAATAATAAGTTCCATAGCTCATCAAATCTTATTAGATTTCATGATTACACTTAGAAACTATGCAGAATTGGGCATGAGGTTATTACCTTTGCTCATACATTATCAGTCATTTCATTCCCACTTAACCAAATAAAAATGCTTGCATTGGACTAAATCTCCAAAGCAAACTGGATTTTGAAAAAAAAAATCTATTTTACAAATCAAGTCAGAAGCACACACTGTCACATTCAGGTGCCTTTAAAACTTAAAAAGAACATTTGCTGTGATATGTGGAAAAAAAAATGAGCACACTTCATAATTAACCAAGTGATCAAATGCTAAAATGTGAATACAAAATATATCGGAACTGTTACAGAGAAAACGAGGTCCACTCTAAACCTTCTAGCTCTGTCTTTTATGTAATTTATACAATCATTTTATAATTAGATTCCCTTCTTCTAGTTAAACTGCTTTATTTGATAATAAAGGAAATAATATCTGAAAGACAAACTTAGTGTTAGAGGTTCCTAATACTGATCTTAGGTGTAGAGGGTGTCATTTTGAATGAAATTGCTGGTCAAACTTCCTGCAGCTGAAGTTTATAACAGTATTATAGAAAAAGCCCTGATCATCAGTTGCCCTGATGTAAATCCAGAGTAATCACTGAAGCCAATTTTTTATTAATACAATATTTTCACAGTATGAAAATCAGAATAAACTTATTTTGGAAATACTCAGGTTAATAAAAACCATACTTTAACTTGAAGAACAAAGGAATAAAAGGAGAAAGCAATGACACAGATTACAAATTCATATACTGTTATGTTTTTACTTCTGTGTTTTAACCTTTTCTTTTGACTCTCTCATACCTATATTCCAAACATTGAATGTAAGATCAACTAATAAATTTAAGTATGAAAAACGAACAAAGAAGACCAATATGACATTCTGCCTAACCACTAACTGCAAAAAGATCATAAGCTATAAATACTGAGGAGTTCTGAAAACAGTGAAGCCAGGATCAGAAACCAATGAATGCACAAGAGCAAATAGATCCATATTAATTTATTTTACTCACAGGAGCTCCAACATCACCTTGTGGCCCCTGGCTTCCTGTAACACCTGGAACACCTGGAGCACCAGGTATGCCCTACAAGGAAGAGAGAAAGGAAATACTTAGTGGTGATGACAATCAACATCCACAAAGCCTGCTGAGAGAAATAACTGTGATGGAGAGTATGTCCATAAGCAATATTCCTTCACTTAGAGTTTAGAGATCATTTAGAGTTGCACTGTTAAGCACCGGTACATTTTGAAAGAAAAAGGTCACACATTTTGTGGCAAAGTGTAGTCCTTTACAAAATCTTAATGGCCAATGAGTCAAATAACAGCAAACAGAAGCAGACTGTTTTTCTTTTTTTTTTTTTNTTTTTTTTTTTTTAACATTACTGATTTAAAAAAAAAAAAATTTTCTTCACAAAAAAAAAAAAAAACAGATTAAAAGTTCAATTTCTGAATTTCAGAAAAAATAGTAAAGCTGCTTGCTGACCTCCTCTACCTCCTGCTCTATAGAGGAGCCAAATATCAGGAACCAAATGTTAGGCATTCAGTTCTATTTATTCTATGTGAGTAGTGATGCATGTCATTAACGGAATGATGTAGAAAAGATTCAGGAAATTAGTCAAAGCTGTAAAACATTAAAAAAAAAAGCACTAAGAATTAATTACATTTATGTAATGCCAGAAATGAGTGTAATTTAACTGCAGCAGAAAAAACTTTATCGTCTGCTCCTTACTAAAATCATGGACATGGAAAAATGTTTACTCCTGTCCTGATAGCAATCGAAGTAGCTGCTGAGCAGAAGCAGCAGTGGCCTCCTCCAGCCTATTGTTCAGATATAGGTCTAGTGTGGAAGTGAAGATGACAAAAACTCTAGCAGGGAACACAGGGAGTAGTAGACTGTACAACAGTGCTGAATTTGATCTTGATCAGGTTCTTTTATACCTTCTGCACACAAAGGGAGAAATGCTACAAATGGTCTTTCTGTGGTCATAGAATCACACGAGTCCTGAATTGCTAGGGGGTTTTAAGTTATATATGTGCCACAGAAATTTCATGGGCTGCCAAGTCGCTCAGTACCATGTAACTTGTTCTTATCATCTGTTTCTAGATGAACATGGAAAAACGTTATGCACTAGAATTTTCTCATTTCTGGTAATTCTTAATATTTAATAAAACCAAAACATTTCAACAAATTCCATGAGGTACTGTGAATTACTACAAAATGATGGTTTCCATTCAGAACTAAAAAAATAAGTAAGTCTTTTACAACTACTGAACTGCTTCTGTTATTTTTTAATTTGGGAGTTATTACTACTTAAATTTCTTAGTTCAGTATTCAGAAGAAGGAGAGCAAAAATCAGGAGACTGTACATGGGATTTTGCTTTTTTAATATCTATTTATTGCAATCAGTACAAACTGTCTTGTTTCCTGATCTGGCCGACTGTAACAAAACAATACTTCAAGTTAAAGTGTATATTGTTTGTATGCTGAAATCCTTTAAAATGGTAAACACACACACAGATGATTCTTCCACATAAACATCAGAACTGCAATTTTAGGTCTGGATTTTGACACCCTTATTCAGATGATCTTGGACTTCATTTGATCTACTTGCAAAGAAGGGGACTGTACTCACAGTCAGCGGAAATCTGCTTATTGGTTTTAAATATTCCATATCACAAACAAAATAGCTTATGCTTCAATATATCTCTACTACTTTAAATCTTCCTGGAATATTTGAATTGTTCCTAATCAACAGGTTACCATGGACTGGGCAATCCCAACAATGCAGATCAATTGTTGGGTTGACAGGTAACTTCCATTCAGATTACAGGAGGAGAATACAGAAACCTTCTCCAATGACTCAAATGAATATGAGCTAAGTAAACAGCAGGAGGATGGAGTGAGAAAGGTCCTTCCAGGGAGCCAACATGGTAGGTACATCTCCTAGACATGGACAGTTCTGCTAGTCAAAGACCGAAGATGGTGTGAGGGAGGACAAAGAAGTACATGTTGCAGGAGGAAGAGGACAGCCCTGAGAAAAGTCCTTGAGAAAAACTGACTTGTGTTGCGTGCTTTCTTAAACAGGCATGGATTGCTGAACCACAAGACTAACCCTGTGACATTACTACTGTGTTCAGGGGGATGCATTGCTTGCCAGTTGAGGAAAGTGATTATCCTGTTCCACTCTGCACTGGTGCGGCATCACCTCAACTGCATGCAGTTTCGGGTTCCACAATGTAAGAAAGACATAAAACTATTAGAGAGTGTCCAAACAATAAAAGCAAGATGATGAAAGGTCTAGAGGGGAAAATGTATGAGGAGGAGCTGGGGTCACTTAGTTTGTTCAGCCCAGAGAAGAGGAGACTGAGGGGAGGCCTCATGGTGGCCTACAGCTTCCTCATGAGGGGAGCGGAGGGGCAGGCCTTGATCTTTTCTCTCTGGTGACAGCGACAGGACTTGAGGGAATGGCATGGAGCTGTGTCAGGGGAGGCTCAAGTTGGATGTTAGGAAAAGGTTCTTCACCGAGAGGGTGGTCAGGCACTGGAACAGGCTCCCCAGGGAAGTGGTCATGGCCCCAAGCCTGCCAGAGGTTAAGAAGTGTTTGGACAATGCTCTCACACATATGGTTTGATTTGTGGGTAGTCCTGTGTGGAGCCAGGAGTTGGATTCGATGATCCTTGTGGGTCGCTTCCAACTCAGGATATTCTATGATTCTCTATGATTCTATGCATGGAGAATACTCAACACCATTGGCAGTTTTACCTAACTTAAATCTATCAAAAAGGCCTTGCCTAACCACCCCAGCTAAGAAGGATGAGACTGATTCTCAAGGCAACATATAATTTGCTTGGAAGGCTAAATGTGGCCTCTGCTGTCTTTCTTGACTACTCTATGAGAGCATTTGAATACCTGCACATACCTGCAAAGCAAAACTGTGCAATTCACTTCAACTAACAATCCCAATTGGAATTTCTTACAAAAAGAAAGTCTTGCCCCAAATGTTAAGAGCATTAATTTCCCTTATATAGTGCCATTATTTAGCTTAAGAACAAACTATCAATCTTCTGGTGGAATAACTCTCTTTCCTTCCCATGGGAGACATTTTTTCTTGAACTAAGTGAGAACGGAAAGAAACGACACTGGACAAGCAGCTCTCTGCCAACCCTGTGAATCATGAGAATTTTAGCTTCCAAGGAGAACCCTTGGCCTTGGTCTATCCACTGATGCCTAGATAACAGAGTGACCTATAATCCCCCAAAGTCCTGCCAACTTTTACAGTAACAAATTCCATGGGCAATACTCACCACTGGGCCAGGAGGTCCTTGTGGGCCTGTGGGTCCATCTTTGCCAGGAAGGCCCTAGAAAAGAGAAATGTATATAATGTTATCAGCTTTTTATACATAATTTGTTAATCTGTTCCATTTCATCTAGAAGGCTATCTTTTTCTTTTTCTTTTTCTTTTTTTTTCTTAAATTAAGAACTGGTAGTAGTGTTTGTTTAGAAGAAAATTCCTTAATTTGCCCTGGGGAGGGTTTATTCCTGAAAAGGAACTATTGTGTAGCCAATATTTTAAAAAAATCCAACTATAGTCTCACTATACTTTTGAAGTAAGAAGTAATACAAAAATCTTTGTACTGGCACTTTTCACCTCTGAGTGAATTGTACTTATAACGCTGCTGTAACGTGGTAGATGAGAGGGTTTGCTGTCAAACTTCTCTCCCACAAGGTGGGTCATACTTCTACATCTGTTCTCGCTGGTTGCAACTGTTCATAGTCCCATTGATTAAGTGCTGAAAGACAGTAATTGCAAGTATATCTCTTTGCCCAGCAATACTGTACACATGTACTAGCTATCACAGAGGTCCTGACTCAGGAAACAGCATAATGAGAATTCGATAGGAACGCTCATGTGGTTTACATTATGAACGTGCTTCAGAGCTTCCAGAAATTAGAGCCAGAAACTAAAGATAACTTGGAGACTGGAAAGCAAGCAAATCAGAGAAGAAAGACTGACCAGATGTAGAAGAAAATACACTATCAGTAAAGTATTCTTGCAAATTAACCAAAATACACACTTTGTGTCCATATGCTATAAAGCATTGGTTTCTGAACAGCCTAGTGATAAGTCAATTATTTAATTACTATACAAACTAAAAAGGAGAAATATGACCTTATTACTGGCTCAAGACCAGAATATGGACGTAGGAGCAGAAGGAAATGAGGCTTTGAAAGTGTTTATGCTGACACACAGAGCAAAGCTTCATATAGAGTCAAGCTTGTAGAGCTTCAGAAAAAAAAAATGTTTCTTTTTTGTTTCATACTTTTTCTGAAATTTTATTTCTGACATGGTTTTAATAATTAATATAGCATGAACTAGTATTTTTATGCTTTACATAATCTGGAAACTGAGAATCAAAACTGCTTTCATGTGGCATAAAAAACTGGTTTGGGAATATTATCTCTCATGTACCTGGAAAGGATTGTTTTAAATTCCACCAGAAGAGTGTTTCAATGATAAAGTAAGCCATATAATCAATTCATGTTATGTCATCTACACATCCTTTGGCTTGATAGGGAAATACTTTCTGATTTCATAGTGTAGCCAGATGATTCCTGAAGCTTCAAGGTACAAAGCAGGTCCCCCATAATAATAAGAACAAAAGCAAATGTAATACTGAAGTGGCATTGAAATAAAGATACCGTATCACAGTAGTTTTAAGACATATACAGAGAAAAGGTTGCAAGCCTAGCTCAATTCAAATAAATTTCCACAGTAAGGAAAGTGTGTTCAGACTTCAAAATTGGTATTTCTAGAGGAAACAGAGAATGGCATAAGGATCTTTGAAGTGCATTACAAATGATGAAATAGGGTTTCTGACAGTTTCAGGAAGAAGCATTTAGTTGAAAAATTCAATGACAGCTCTAAGCAGTTTTATAACAACATGGAAGCCCCTATGAGATAATGCAAACTAGACTATCTCCATGTTTTCGTAAGCAGTATGACCCTCAGGAAAATAGATACCTTCAGATTTACAAGTATATTCCACTTTCAAAGCAAAAATTTTAAATCTCCACTTATTTTTGATCAGTCCTAATGCAGGATGAAAATTGGCTGGACCCCCTTAAGGGCTTAATTTAACTAGTAGGGAAGGAAATTGAGAGCTTTCCATTGACTAGCTTAAAAATAACACTGTATGTCCATCCTTCTCCCATCCATGTGAAAGAGAACTAACAATATGATCAGAAATATCCCATTTTCCTTGAATATATTTCAAAATTTCCTTCTTCTGAGCAATATTCTTACTTTTGGCTGCTCAGGAATCATCTCCTGTCTATTCTCCTAGGATTCATTTCTCTTGGCAATGTGTGTGTATCTCTTGGCCACATCAAACCACCTCCTACTGTACTTGTTAGTTGTGAAAATTGCTATTTATAAATTAAGTCAAAGAGAGGTTTGATTCATGAGAGAGTATGGCGATACCTATTTGGTCAGGTTAAAGACCAAAGATATTTGTTTATGCTGCTATGATGTTATTCAGATCACCTGATGGCCATAATGGATCTGATACTCATTCTGAACTTGTGAGCAGTGAGCAGAGCAGATTAGTAGGTAACAGGAAACTGGCAGAAAGACTGGGAATGTATTTCTTCTGGCTCTTTCTCCCATTACTTTTGGTCTGTGTAATGTAGACGAAAATACAGTACTGTGAGAATTCACAAGCTGTATTCAGAGCACTGAAGCCTTAAAGATGTTATTCACTCTTCCATCTACTGAGATTTCTTCTTTGCTTAACTATCTCCAGAATGCCTGGAGGGATTACATAGCACAACAGCACTTTATCTCTGATGCAGTCATAGCCAGGATAGGAATGACTGTGTACAAAGACACCAACTCAATCTCCTCTGGGCTGCTGCATGACCAAGAGCAGGATGGGACAGATTTTGATGTGTGACCTCAAATGTAGAGTTTTGTTGTTTTTTTTTTTAGAATCAAGATTAATATTATTTTGCAAGGTCAACTTAAACAATGGCATTGAAAAACAGTTATGGAGAAACAGTGTAGCTACAACGGATTTTTTTTATGACGGTTATTATTTGCCAGAATACATATGGCATCACAGAATATAGGCACCACCTAAAGCCCTGTGAAATCTCAACCCTGCTGAAGACAGTGGAGACTGCTGCTGACTTCACTAGAAACTCTTCAGCTTTTGGTAGCTCAAACTTTGTTTGTGGAGAAGTGATTTTTCAAGTAGGACTAGACACTGGCAAAACCTCAACTGAAGCTACTGAATCCAGGCTTGAAGGACTTCCATGTACAGATTTTGAATACGTGTAAAATACGACTGCAAGCTGGGACCCATGACTGCCTCACCTTTCTTTTTTCTTTTTCTGATGAAAAATTCAAAAATTCAAAAAGTGAAAAAGTCCTCTTCTCAAAACAAACCACTGTGACCATTAGACAAATATTACTAAACACTGTCAGTGCATTAATCTAAGGTGTAGCTCACAAAAGATTTTGAACTAACACGAGCTATTTTTAATTAAAGCTAACCCAGAAAAAGAGCAGAAATGCGGCTTTTTGGAAGCTCTGCTCAGAACACACACCTTTTATTCAATCACAATAGGCTAGTTCTGTCTCAACACACAGTAATAATACTGACTTAGCATTTCCTCTCTTCCTTGTGAAACTACCATTGCCATCTATGAGCTGATACCCTGAAATTAATTCACTATTAATTCTTCATAATTTAAAACATTTCTCATATCTTTTGTTAATTATTCTTGTTTTAACTCCAGTGTTTGCAGCGTGCTACTAAAATTAACATCTGGAAGATAATAATCCTTTCCTTATGTATCTGCATCCCTCTGACTAGGCCTTTGCTTATAAATTAAACAGATCCTTAGAGCAAAAGATGTGGCACAGCTCATATTGACATGCATAGCTGCATTTCTGCACCTTTGTGGAAAAAAATCTGGGAAAAGAATTCCTAGGGGAAAACAGATTGAATGCGAGTCATCAGCATGCCCCTGCAACAAAGAATACCAACGACATTCTGGTTGTAGAAGCACAGTCAGCAGGTTCAGCAGCAGGTTCAGCAAAGTGATCCTTCCCCTCTGTTCATCACGTTTAAGACTACCTCTGGAGTGCTGAGTACAGTTTTGGTTTTCCTAGTGCAAGAAAGATCAACATACTGGAGAACATCCAACACAGGGCCACCAATCTGGCTGAGGGCCAGAGCCCAGGACATATGAAGACGGGTTGAAAGAACTGGGTTTGCTCAGGTTGGAGGAGATAAAACTAAGGGGCAACGTTACTGCTCTTTAAACTACCTGACTGAAGGAAAAAGTGATGTGACCAGACTCTTCTCAGAGGTGCACAGTGATAGGACACGAGGCAGCAGACACAAGCTGAAAAAAGGGAAGTTATGATTAGATGTTAAAAAGAAAATGTTACAATGAAGGTGGTCAAATACTGACACAAGTTGCCCAGAGAGGCTCTGGAATCTTCATCCTTGAGGTATTCAAGACTAAATTTAACATGGACCTGAGCAACCTGATCTGATCAGACCTGTGTTGAGCACAGTGTTGGACTAGATGAATTCTGAATGCCCTTTCCAACCTTAATTTGATGATTCTCTAAATCCCACTTGTTTGCAGGACTGGGTTAAAAGCAGAAGATTGGCGAGGAAGATGGAATCAGAACAGAAGACTGGCAAGGAAGACTGTAAATATGCTCAAGTGACCTTGCAGCTGGGAATGTGTAAAGTCTGGGGAGTAGTAATGAGGGAAAACACATAAATTGTACCTACTGCTGTTTTTGCCCTGTGTGTTTAGCAAGTAGCACATCTATGAATAGATAACATAGGTGTTTGGTAGACTCTGATCAGATGTGCTTGAGCTCCCAGCCTTGGTACAGAGAAGATCAAAGAAGCACAGTAAGAATCGCAGCATGGTGTTGAAAACTGCGCCTGCACGAACTCTTGATGAAAACAGCAGGCTGGTGATCTCCTAGCATGGACTCCATTTAGCAGTTCCTGCGTCCCTGCTTGCATGCCTTCACTCGTGTGCCTCTGCTCGGGTGTTGTTTTGAGGATCCCACAGTTGGTGAGGTAATAAGAATAAATCTGGTCTTTGCGTTTTAGCCGCGAGTCCATGGTTGTTCCTGCTGCCTGCCTGTGCTGACTCACACACCACTTAGTCAGTGTTCATACAAACTGTTGATTGGAAATTGTTTCTGATCTACATTATCCCTTGAACCACGTGCTGTAATAGTTGTAATTGGCTTCAGCCAACACTGCCGAGAGGAATGTTAACTATTAGACCACATAGGTCACTAGTCAGTGCTCAAAACCATGCTCTGGCAATATCTAATTCACTAGTTCAGACACAGGCTTTGTGTCTTACAGCAGATCTCTTTATCCTCCTGCTCTCAGAGAGAGTTGAACAGGAACCGTTAGGAGCTGAAGACATTGAATCATCTTCCCTACCAGTTAGATGCATCTTACTGCAAACCGATGTCTGCAAGCAGGTTAAGGTAGCACTGATGAATGCTTCTGGACTCCAATGCAGCTGCAGCAGCTGAGCAAGGAAAATCAAATTACCTGACAGTTCAACATTCTGGTCCCACCTTTAGCAGATATATAGGGAAGCACATCCAACAGAGCTTCCTCCAGAACATTTTAACCTGTTAAGGAAGTACCATGTCTCTTTACCGAGGAGAGGCTTGGCCAGGAGAGGGCACCTCTGACGAAACCACCAGGCAACAGTGAGTAGAGACAATGTCACAGGCACAGGAGATACAAACTCAGCATTCAGAACAGTGGAGATCCCTCCTTACGTTGTGTCATCAAGAGGAGCATGTCTGCCACTCAGGATGATATATTAATCTTGGAAACCATTTCCAGGCACATGAAGGAGAAGAAAATCATCAATAGTAGTCAGCATGGATTCACCATCGGGAAGTCAAGCCTGACCAACCTGATAAGCTTCTATAATGAAATCACAAGCCTGATGGATGAGGAGGGAGCAGTGGATATTGTCTTTCTGGACTTCAGTAAGGTCTCTGACACTGTCCCCCATAAGATCCTCATAGGCAAGCTGTTGAAGTATGGGCTGGACGAGCAGACAGTGAGTTGGACTGAAAACTGGCTGAATGGCTGGACCCAGAGGGTAGTGGTCAGTGGTGCAAAGTCTAGTTCGAGGCCAGTAATGAGCAGAGTACCCCAGGGTTCAATACTGGGTTCAGTCCTGTTTAACATCTTCATTAACAATCTGGACGATGGGGTAGAGTGCACCCCCAGCAAATTCGCGTATGACACAAGACTGGGGTGAGCGGCTGACTCACCAAAGGGCCGTTCAGCCATCCAGAGGGACCTTGACAGGCTGGAGAGGTGGGCTGACAAAAATCTTATGAAGTTCAACAAAGTCCTGCACCTGGGGAGGAAAAACTCCAGGCACCAGTACGTGCTGGGGGCCACCCAGCTGCAAAGCAGCTCTGCAGAAAAGGGCCTAGGAGTCCTGGTAGACATCAAATTGAACATGAGTAAGCAATGTACCCTTGCTGCTAAGAAGGCTAACAGTATTGTTGGCTGTGTTAGGCAAAGTATTGCCAGCAGGTCAAGAGACGTGATCCTTCCCCTCTATCAGCACTAGTGTGGCTGCACCTGGCCTACTGTGTCCAGTTCTAGGGGTTCCAGTCCAAGAGAGACATGGACATACTGGAAAGAGTCCAACGGAGGGTTACCAAGATGATCAAAGGACTGGAGCACCTCTCCTATGAGGAGATGCTGAGAGAGCTGGGACTGTTCAGCCTGAAGAAGAGGTGGCTCAGGTAAGATCTTATCAATGTGTATAAATACCTGAAGGGAGGGTGCAAAGAAGATGGGAACAGGCTCTTTCCAGTGGTGTCCAGTGCCAGGACGAGAGGCAATGGGCACAGACTGGAACACAGGAGGTTCCATCTGAACATCAGGAAGCACTTCTGTGCTGTGTGGGTGATGGAGCACTGGCACAGGTTGCACAGAGAGGTTGTGGAGTCTCCCTCCTTGGAGATCTCAAAAGCCACCTGGACATGGTCCTGGGCAACCTGCTCTGGGTGTCCCTGCTTGAGCAGGGGTTGGACCAGATGGCCTCCAGAGGTCCCTTCCAACCTCAACCATTCTGTGATTCTGTAATTAGGTTTCTCTTGTTGCAGCTGTGCAGATCTGTCCTCTCGAGTGGCCTGCACTTTGCAAGAAAGAACAGGGATTGCAATTGTGACCTAACCTTGGATAGTAGCCATGTAGATATGGGAAAGGGAAGACTTTTCCCCTCTCTACATATACATATAAATAAGGGTCAGTCTCAATCTGCTTCCAAGCTTTCTACTCTTGGCTGAAAAAGATGAACCAAAAGCACAACAGTCTAATTACAGCCCACATACTCACCAGGAGCATGACATCAGTTTGGATTCTCTAGCACATGAAATTCAAGCTGTATCTTTCAACAGGATATGCTTGGGAGAGTTGGTGGAGAAACACAATCTGTTCTCTTCAGTAAAACCCCTCTATATTGTCAGCTACAAATATGGTACAGTAAGAGAGGACACCAAACAACCACACCCCAGCCATAAAATAAAAATAAACCATTTTTATATTTTATAAAATCTTTTATGACACTCTTTTATAACTGGAATTTGATGAGAGGGCAGGAGAATGTTCCTAGCACAGATTCTGAAATGTAGATTGAAACCAGTCACCAGACAGGTTTAAAAATATAATTAGGGATAATCAGAAAGTTTGCTTTATTATCAGAAAATACATTTCATCCTCTGATTCAACTTTCACGTGGTATTTTTGTTACATCACACTTTTTTTTCACAGGGAGGGCGTTTCATTATGAAAATGATCTTTGTACAAATTCACACAACTGACAGGCTCTAGTTTTTCAATGAGCTATTAAAATCCATGAAAAGCATAAATAAAACAGGGATTAAAAAGCAGTTCAGAAACACAGAAAGAACTTTTCTACATTAACTGCTGAATTACAATACTAAGAGGAAAATAAAGACCTTTCTCAACTGATTTCAACAATAAAAATATAAATGATGAATGCTAGAAATCAAAACAAAAAGGAAGGAAAAAGAATTGTAAAAGTGAAATGATTCCAACTACCACCAACTGGAAGAAAAAATGCTCAATTCCAGGACGTCTTGAGTCTAATATCACATTATCCCCAGTTCAGCAAAGCTCTCAGAGATCTCCCAATAAATATCTTATGCTTACCTCCCATTAAAACTGGTGTGATTTAGCCATCTGTTTAAGTGCTTTATGGCACCAATTCCATACTATAATTAAAATATTTCAATGAACAACAAATACTAATGAGGAAATGATGGCTAAGCTAAGAATAACAAGAAAATCTCATTTCTAGTAATAAAATCGCTGCAAAACAGCTTGGCATCTTGGCTAACAGGAGGAAGACCAACAAAGGAAACATTATACAAAAAGGCAATTTACTTAGGAATTTTCCAGTTCCCCTTTGCTGCTGCTGCAGTTATGTCTTTCAGAATTATGCCTTTCTCCAGTACTTGGCCTTCAAAGAGACTGTGGTGAAATCATTGGTTTGAATCTTCACCCATTAAAAGCAATTTTATGTTGTCATAACTTCACAGGAATCAAATGAGTTACAACACCATAAAATTAGTATAACATCATTGTTTGTTGCCATAGAAATAATTGCTGCTGCACAATATTGCATAAGGCTCACACAGGGAGAATAACAGGATAACAGACCTAATTCTATGAGATCTAGGCTATTTATCCAGCTCCTTTGATTAATACCAGAAAAGTGAACATGTGAACTAAGCAGGATTACTGTATCTGTAAAAACTGGCAATTTATTTAATTGCCCTGCCTTATTATAGACAATGCTGGGGTCTTTTACAGAATAAGTGGTGCATGCCCTTTCCAGATTGTATCAAAAGCCTTTGCTGCACTAGTCTTCCTCCCAGCTGTTCTGAGAAATACCACCTCTCTGCATCAACCTGTTGAGTTCCACATGTAGGACAACCAGACCACTTCTGAACTGCTGGCTGACACAAAGATATGGAGGCTGAGTGCCTCCACTGCTAAAGACAATACCAGCTATAGCATAAAGCAAAAATTCTGGGTATTCTTCTCCCTGAACTGCAGAATGCTCAGTTTCACTAGTGATCAGAAATGCAGAAAGAGGAGGCACATACCATTCATATACACAGGTTCTAAAACCAAGTCACTACAACCTGGCCACGATCAAGATTAGACAAGCATGGTGGCAAAAATCCAAATGTCCATCAGGCTCCAGGTCTTTATTAACCTGGAGATGAACAGGTGGCACCAAGCTTGGGGAATTTAGGGTGACAAAATACAATATAGTCAAAGAGAAGAGATTGAAAACATGCAAAAAATGAGCTTCTATATAGAAAGCATTAAAATTTTATAAAGTAGGAAAAGGAATAGATTTACCTTCATATTTCACTACAAGTTAATTGACAATTAGAAGGTTATTCATCTGATTAAAATGTTATTCATTTGATGATAATGCTGTGCAAATCTTTATCATAATAAAATTACTTTCTTTTCTTTATTTTAGACAAAAAACATCCACACATTGCCTAGATTCTACAGTAACTTCAGCAGAATAACTTACATACTTAAAGCATGTGCTTAAATTCGCAATAGTGGAAGTATTTAAGCATAGATTTAAATTTATAGTAGTGAGCTCAAACACACATATCACTATAGAGATTCTTTTAATAACAAGTTCACAGGATAATGCCAGTAATGTAAAGAAGGTCCAGATTTCTCAGAAATTAAAGTTACATGAAAATATCCAAAAAAGGATCATAAATATGTAAATCTTGTCCAAGGGAAGCTGAAAAGTCATATTTAATAGAGAAATTCTGCTGTATACAGTAACGTTGTACTATGCTACCAATCACCTGCTAGCACCTGACTAATCATGAAATTAAAGTCCTCCCGAGGAGAGGTTAACTTACAGGTTTAACTGCACACATGAATATGAACTTTTTTTTTTTTTTACTGATTTCTAGACAGCCTGTATGTATCTACCAGAAGCAGAATAAGGTCAACAATTTCCAGACTGTTATTCAAATTTTCCTTATATCAGTAGTTTCTACAGGTGTTGTTTTACATTCATTATTAAATTCCCTTGCAATTTTTATTATTCATTAATTAGCTAGAAAGCAAATATAGATCATTGCACTAGGTTGCATGCTAATTACGTAATATTTACCCACCACCTAATTTTAAACATATAAGCAAATGAACTAATTGGCAGTGCTAGACACAGGTGACATCTATTCCTGGGAAATGGATTAAACACAGACAGTGCGTGGTTCCCCAGTACTCGCATAGCATTTTTCAACCTTGATTTAGCAGATGGAAAGATACTCCACCCTATCTCTGCCTTTTCTGATGACTGGCACAGAGATATAGGTCTCCAGAAACAACAGAATTTATGTGACAGACTATAATAAATCTACCACACTGGGAAGCATATTCATTATCGAATGGAAACTCTTAAAACAAATGGAAAACTTGTTCATTTTACCTTACCCTTTGACCTTGAGCTCCGTCTCTTCCAGGTGAACCTGATGCTCCTGGGACACCCTAAGCGTTATAAAGGGAGGGCAAATGATGAGATCAACTCAACAGAATACAACAAAATCACTTTCCAATGAAACCGTATGGCATGCTGTTGGATAAATGGGAGGAACTAGGGAGTTTCATAATGGGTGGGGCCACAGAAGAGATTTAGTAAAGAAGGTATTTCTGTGAAACGAGATATGGTTAAACACACATCGTTAAAATGCACAGGCTTCACATCCCCTACTACAATCCTCTGTTAATAACATTGACAATTGAGTCACATCAGGCTTCCTGTGCCACTACACTGTAAAGTAATCTACATCATTCCAGTGTTGTGTCAATATAACTTCACTGCATGAATCGGTATCTTAACCTAAAAATAGAACTGCTATTTTTCTCTCTTTTCTAAAATGGAGTCTGTTACCACATTGCTTGAAATCAGTGAAGCAATATCAAAGGGGAAATACCTGCCTGAGTATGATCACAAATTATGTCCAGCAGAGCTCCACATTGTCCAAATGAAAATCTCACTCTCTGGCTCACGAAGGCTGCAGAGCAGCAGTCTGGGACCATTACTGTAGTGGTCCAGAAGGCTGACAAAACTGATTTATGAGGAAAGACTGTATGAGTTTACTATCCCTAGCACATATGAACAAGAGGGGGGAACCTGGTAACAACCAACAAATACCGGAGGGATATAATCAGAAGAAAAGCATTTGAAAAGGGAAGAGCAAATAATCTTGGGAAAGAGCAATAAATTGGAATGCAAACTCCAGACTGAATAGCAGACACCAAACTGAGCAACATTCACTTAAAATTACAGCTTTTTAAGACGCTGATCTTGTGAAAGATATCATAAAAAACAAATTAAGCGCCTGATCTATCCTCCTACATAATTCCAGGAGGAATTTGCTGAGTTTAAAGGGAAAACAAGCAGATGCTACCAATTATTCACTACGTAAGCGGAAATCTAAGAGTCGATCATTTCTGAGTACATAAAGACCCAGTCTCAGTTTTTAATAAGGTCAAGAAAATAACCGGTTCTTCAGGCCCTGAATGATTTGGTCACTACATACCAGCATACCCTAGATTCCTGCTTCTAAACCTCCACTTAAATTTGCCACAACACCACACTTCTCAGCAGTTTTGGCTATGTGCCTTAAATTCAAAACGATGTCAATTCAACATTCATACTTAGTAGGTGACAGGTTAAAGAATAACTTAGGGAATACCTGCAGGCCAGGAAAACCAAGATCTCCCTTCTCTCCCTTTTCACCCGGTGGCCCCTGCAGATTAAGAATCACACATAGTAAACCAAATATTTGGTTATTTTCCAATTTGTAATAGTTCTTTTCAACATCTTTAGAAAAAAAAAAAGCAACCAACAACCATACAAACAATAAGAAAACAGACTATTTTTCCTGCTGAAAGCAAATCTGCAGTCTCAATTTACAAAACTGTAAATAAAGAACTTACAAATATAGAAAATAAATAAAAAGAAACTCATTTTAACAGACTTCAGAATTAACCTGACAAAACTATAACCATTATTTTACAAAAAAGGGTAGTTGTTTTCTCTTCTATTTCACTTCAGCCCTCAGGAGTATTTCCTATAATGATGAAACCATTGGATTTCTATGGAATACATGTATGATAAAGATATACTTTTCCAGGTTAACTAATTTTAATTAAATTCTATGCAGCAACACAATTCCTCTGTGAAAGAACTATTCTTATAATTAATGTATTCTGTATTATTCTCCAGCATCAAGAATATGCAATTTTGATAAATCACTTTGTTATATTCTTACAGCAGTGTTGTAGAAAGAAGAAAGGGTATTATACCAAAGCAAATTTGGGAAAAAAACTCTAGCAGAAAAAGATATGTATACAGTACTTTTCAAGATTTGTGTCTTGTCCAGTAGATTCCGATCTACTGGAAATGTATATAAAACAAGTTAGTCCTGCTGGTTCATTTTTCTACCAGTGGGTCTTCATGACAAAATTCTGAGACTTACTACACAACAGCATTGTAAACTCCAGGCCTAATCATCTCCTGTGATGACAGACTTTAAGTGCAGTGAATACTATTGCTTAATTTTGGCAGCAAATATGGTGTTCTTGCTTGGGTATACCTTTCAAGTCAGAACTGATCTGCAATGAGCAATACCCCAACTAGAAAAAAAGATAAAATATTAACATTTTGGTCTGGGGCCATGTTACAACCCCCACCATGACTCTTTTTTCACGTCTCAAGGCCTGGATGCTCGTACCTGGGTCATATTCAAACGGTGATCAAATCCCTCCAGCTAACTAGAAGTTCATATCCAAATACAAACAGGAATGTTGGCACTTAACACGCTTCCACCATAGGTTAAACACAAATCTGTGATTTCACCTCAAATATTGAGATTCAGATTCTGGTCAGGACACCAAAGGCTATTTCTGTCTAATCTAAGATATGTGCTGTTCAAAACATTACAGAAAAGAACCCTATTGCTTTTATAAGTCTCACTGGAAGCCCTTGAATAGAAAGTCCGCTTGGTCCTTGTGGTCCTGGAGGTCCCTGTGGTCCAGGAACACCAATTTCACCTCGAGGTCCATCTGGTCCCTAAAGTAGCACAGGACATAAGTTAAACTCCTGTCATATGGACAAAGGCAGCTTCTGTTTGAAGAATTAAGTACCAATAGACTCAAAAACATCTGAAATATGAGTTAACATTTGAATGAACAGTTAGGGTTCCATTTTAAAAAGGCCTGGTTTCTTTATAAATACAAAAAAAAAAAAAAAAGATTTATGCTGTGACAGCAGCATTCTGAATTTTTATTCTTTTGTCAAGGAACAAACATGACGAGCAATTGTTATGAAAAGAGATACACCAAACGCCAATGGCATTTCACTATGCATTTTCCACAGCAACAGCAGAGACAATCTGGGATTCATTGCACAGTTTACGTGCAGCAGAGAAAAACCAAGAACCTGTGCATCTGACAACAGCAAAGTGCTGTACAGTACCTTTGGACCTGGATCTCCACGATGACCTTTGGCACCTCTGACACCTGGACCACCCTGTAAAGCACAAGCACAGGACATGCTGAAAACCAAAACTCTCAAATAAACAGAAATGAAATCCAGAAAAGCCCAAACAGTTCTTTCTTGTTCTTGAATCATAGTAAATATCCAGTCCAGATCCTTCCACTGGAGTAATTAAACTGAGAACACATTTAAGTGTGGTCATACACAGGAGTGGATTTAAACACATATGTAACTACTTTCCAGAGCCAAGAATGCACACCATGTAAGCATCAAAATAACACTGAAAGCTGCCATAGGGGTGGGAGTGCATTCATGTGGTCATGGGTTCCCCTCCAGTTGCTGAAGCCTCCTGCACATCTGTCTGTCCTCCCCAGGATCACCACATTGTTAAAGGCTGAGTTTCCAATTACTCAGGAATATTTGTCACCAAGGACAACTCCAGGATCTAGTAGATTTACCACAGTTAAATTTAGAGCTGCACTTAGGTAAAATAATCTTTGCCCATTTTTCTCTTTTTTACTTTCTTCAGTGGTACCTACATCTGTTAATCATTTATTAACCAACTGTTGACTTTTTTATTAGTATCATCTGAGACACTGGAGTTGTATATACCTATGGATGGCTGCCATGAATGTGTTTTGCATATACATGTTGGATGTGCTTCATCCTCTAGGACAGAATAAATAAAGATTGTTTTCCACTTTTTTTCAGATCAATTTCCGTCTTCCCCCACTTGAGTGTATTGCTTAATCTCTTGGGATATAAGCCCTACAGGGACTCTGCCCTTCTTTGTGCTCAGAAGGACCGTGTACAGCTAGGCTCCATAACTGAATTGTATTATTTTAAATAGGAATGTCAGTAACAGAAATATTTGGTAGTACCAGAGTATTCCTGTTCTTCAGAGAAGGTACCATGATACAGTCTTCATTTGTGTGATCTCTGATGAGTTTTCTACTCCTTGTCCCAGCTCCTTCAGTCTTCTCACTGCCATACCACAGCTCTATAGCCACAGCCCATTCTGTTGCTGTCAGGCCTCAGCTCTGACCCTAAAATCTCATCCCACGCTTTTCAGAGAATCATGTTCCAGTTGCTAGTTCCCAAATTCCAGGTCCTCGTATATCTGCATTCCAGTCCAGCAGCTTCCCTGTGCCCTTTCTTCTGCCTCTGCCTTTCTCCTACCTCTCTATCAGATTAAAAATTCCTATGCAAATGCTTAGCAGAATAATGGCAACTATTTAACACAAACAAAATCATACAGTTTTCTCCCATTTTGTTCTCAGAAACATTAACTTTTTTTTTTTTTAACTGAGTAAGGATATATATTTAAAAATACCCTGATGATGAGCCATGAAATCACATGCTTTAAGATTCACAAGTCTGGTTCACTTACCCATGTTTTGAACCCAGTAACCTTTGCTTGGTAAAAGCACAAGTGCCAGAAAAGCATTGATTTAAATTGAAAACATCACAAGAGCCTCCCTTATTTTTCCCATAAACTTGTTTTGCTAGTTAAGCCCCAGAACTACTAAGCTTGTGTGACTGATTTCAAATTTCTCATTTCTTTGACTTCTAGTTCTAGACAAGAATTCCTGTTATGCCTTTTTCTGTTATTTTTAAATAACTTATTTATAGCCAGTACTTCCCCCCAGAAACAGTTCTTAATCAGCTGTTATCAATTCACCTATTTATCTTCTTTTTTTTTAGTAGTTAAAACCTATGAAGCACTGACATCTTTTCATTGTAATTAAACTTCTCCAGTCCTCCAGTAACATTTTCTGTCTCCTTCCTCACCTTCTCCAGTTCTGCAGCACTCCTTTCACAATGCAGGCATCAGGTTTGTGTGCTATCTTAGTTTTACATGGGAGACTTCAGACAGCATGATCAAATTCTGGCAGATTAAGCCATCAAAACAATAACCCATAATGAAAACTGCCAGATAATCTCAACCCTAAACAATATTTTGTCTTACCCAAAATGACCCACTTTCTAAAAGATCTTAAATAATATATTCCAGAGATACAGTCTCAAACAAATGGAAGCCTTTTACTGCAAGTCTTTTTAGTATAATGTTGAAAACTGGCTACATGGAAGAATCCTGATCCCTAAAACAGAAAAATCCTTGGCTTAGAGAAAAGTCGCATGATATTTTAACAGCTTGGAGCAGTACTGACCAGACATGTGACTTTCTGACTCTTGGTTGGCTCAGAGACATACACTGTTAATTTTATTTTATTTTATTTTATTTTATTGCTCTGCTTTTTCCTCTTACTTTTTTTCCAGAGCTATG
Organism: Anseranas semipalmata; assembly: GCA_013399115.1. Lineage (NCBI taxonomy): Eukaryota > Metazoa > Chordata > Aves > Anseriformes > Anseranatidae > Anseranas > Anseranas semipalmata. The sequence continues at coordinate 253,469 of VXAA01005998.1, forward strand.
CCATCTAACTCTCTGGGAAAAAAAAAAATACCACTCATAAGATGCTGAATTCCAGAATCACAGACTCCCCTGCCCAGGCAATGATTTTTCTGCTTGATTCTAAAGCTACTCTTGCATGGAGCTATCCTACTCAAAATACTGTTAATCCTAAATATAATAAATACAAGTACATTATTTTATTGCTGGTTTAAGCTTTGGCATTTCTTGATCTGTATGCATTTTGAACTGTAGCAACACATATCCTTCCAATCAAATAATTTTTAAACATTTTTTATTTTACTGTGAAATGTGGTAAAAGGACTTGTGTGAATTATCCCGTTGTCTTTTTCACAGAAACAAACCGGACAACCATACATAGGAATTAAAACCTGAATCCATACTTGATTCATAAGCTATATTTAAATAGAAGAACAGAACAGAATAATTTTTTCCTTCTTCAAGATACAACTCTTGAGTGAAATTTCTCCTGAGTTCCTTTTCAAGTTTTTGTACCCAGAGCTTGAAGAACAGATCTTGCAAAAAGACTAACCTCTGAGTTGTTGCTAGGATAAACATCTGCTGCAATCTAATATGTGAATGTCTTATGTGCAAGTTGATTTTATTGTTAACCTCTCTGCCTCTAGAAGCTTTCAGAAGAACCAACACTTTCGGTTCTACATTCCAATAAACACTGTAGCTCTTAGGTCCAGCTTTTAAGACAGGAAAGTATTCGTTCACCTTTTACCACACAATGAGCATTGTCATACCCCATACCTTTACTTCATAGGCATACTGTAAACTGAGCATTTTAGAAAGCTGAAATCCAAGCTACATTTAATACACCTGTGCTAAAGTAGACAGATATCAAGCGATTAAAAAACTGGAAACAGATAGCACTAACAATGACATATCTACTAATGCTACAGACAGGTAACAGGACTCGAAGTGTAAAGATTACCCTAAATGCTTCGGGTCTTCTTCTAAACCATTAGAAATTTGACTGACTTACTGGGTGATGATTTTTTTTTTTTTTTACAACATATTACTTGGCATCTTTGTTATGAATGGAATGTCATTTTATCTCTTTGCCAATACTTGAAACCCTGATTTAACCTTATTAGTTATACAACGGCAGTATGTTCACATGTCTTGGAATAAAGGTGGCCAGTGGACAATTTGGTACAGTTGACTAAAAACCTGAGTAAAACCTTACCGGTGGTCCAGGAGGTCCAAGAGGACCCTTATTAGCTTCTGAACAGGAACAAGCATGAGGAAGGGCAGGGCAATTTTCCTCATCTCTCTAAGGAAAGATCAAGATACGATGAGATTGATGTCCAAAACCTTGACTCAGAAGTTAAGAATTTTATGAATCTAAGACATAATACTGCATGGGTGCCTTAAAAGCACCCACTTGATTTAGAAACATACATCACATTGACATTCAGTAGGACAAGTAATCCAAGTACACTTGGGTTGTTTTGAAAACTCTTAACCATCCATTTCCTTTAAAACATTTGTCTCAATAGAAGGGGAAAAAAAAAAAAAAGTAAATTTTACAGTTATTGAAAAAGGTTTCTTACCAAGCCAGGAAGCTCACAGCATTTGTCTCGATTGGCCCACGAGGTAGCACAAACAATGTCAAACATCTGTAACTGCAACTGTTTCAAAACAAAGATGATAGACAAGATGACTGTTAATTGTAAGATCAGCGCAAAACAGAGCCATCAGAAGAAAAGCTACCTTCATTCAAGCACTCAGTCTAGACAGAGGAAAGGCTATCAACTTAGAGCAGCTAGACACAAATATGCTAACTTAAATGGTAAAAGGCTTGTGTTCTAACCAACTTGTCCAAACTATCAGACATGATGATGACGAAGCAAACTATTCCAAGGTTAAGTGTTGTCGATGTTTGTTTGATTATCTCCACCTCCTTGACTCAATTCCTGATTTTGTCCAATGGTGCTTCCCAATATTTTTTTTCCTGCAAAGGCGGCATCAAGAAACAGGCATAAGAGAGCTCAGCTTCTCAAAATTGAGTAATTTATCTCATCATATTGGTCTGGTGCTCAGATTTTATCTGGGACAAGGTCTCCTGTAGCCTATTACTTACACTGGAGCTGAGCCACAAACAATATTTATCATCTTCTCCAGTTCTATTTTATTTTAGAATGTGCCCTCTCTTATCCATATTGTCCCCAGGCAATGAAAGTTTAAGGATGGTGAAAAGCTTGTTCAACACAACAATTTTGGTTAGAAAGAAAAATCCCCACCTCAGGTCCGGGACCATGGTTTGGACAAGAATTTAATCTACAGAACACACACATTTGGTAAAAATAACAGCTGCTAGGTACTCGGAAACAATATACTAAATAGAACTCAATGGTAAAACCAATTGTCTCCATTACAGCATTGAACTGAACAAAGGGGTCTAGAGAGATGAAGCTGTATTCAGTTTCTATTTCTATTCTTTTTCCATGCCTCATTTATGTGCATACTGAATAGAGAAGGGAATGGAACAGAACACCCCATTAAATTAACCCCACATGTTAAAAATATTGAGGAATGGCTAGAGATAGAAGAATGATCTTTAGTTTTGTTCCCGTATTCATTTAAGCAATTGTAAATTATTATTTTCAGTGGCATTATTTTAACACTAGAACAGAGGGAGGAAATTAAAGATTTTCTTAAAACTTCATTGCTTCTAAAAGTGTTAAAATGAAATACAAATGTGCACCTTTGTTTTTACTTCATTTTTTTCTTACATAAGTCAACTGTTCTGTTTTAAACAAAGGGATACTTTCATATACATAGAATTTCTCCTTATCTGTCAGCAGATGAGCTGTTTTGTAGATATATTGTACTACAGATACAGACACATCTGAGCTGGCTCCATGTGCTACAACTTGGGCAGCTGAAGTGCAGCATGAAGGCAGCTTTTGGACATTTGGGTTGGCTCCACAAAGTTCTATCCTGAGTCAAACAAGTCTGTGTCCCTGTCTATGTCAAATCCACGCTGGCTCCATGTGGAGCTTCTTAGATGCCTCCCCACTATGCATCTCAGGACTACTAATTCCAGGAGCACTCATTAACTTGAGCATGGCATCGCATAAACATACTGCCCTGGGACTCAAAATAATGCTGGGCATTTGCATGGTACCACACTTGAGCAAAAAGACATCCCTGACAAGGACTGCAGAAACACCTCAGCTGGTTGTGCAGAAATCAGTTCAGGGTCAGAAGTAAGTAATATTGCCATTTTTTCCATACCCAGTCTTTCCCAAGCTATTCTGTTATCCTGAACAATGGAAGGCTGACATTATTGGCTAAATTTATGCAGCCCTACATAGGCATGCATATGCATTCATATACTGGATTAGACAATCTAGACATCCATAGTGATAAAACATGTTGGTGTAAAATAAAGAGCAAATAGAAATTCTCTGAATTGCTGTATTCATCATCCAAATATTGAATGACTCAGTATTCTTATTTTAAAATATTATGTGGGTTGCTCTGAGTCAAGCTAAATAACTAAACAAAGCTTTCTTTGCTACCACTAGCCATTTATTCATAATTCTGTGTATTCATAATGATTTTGCTTTCTAGATCTCCAATATTGAAAGCAGAGCCAGTAACACAGAAAAGTCTGCCCATCCCTATCTAATCAGGCACAATTCTGCAAAGCTTTTCCAACAACAGACCACATCACATATTACTTCTTTTTAACTGTACACACACGGAGGTAAAACAAGTTACATTTCCAAGAAAAGGAAATATTAATAAAGAGAAAGTTTGTGAAGTGTATATAAACAATGTTTTAAAGCTGGACTTTTCTTTTAATCCCACTGAAGGAATAAAGACCATTACTTGCTGCATGTCAGGGTCAGGTTTCTCTGCTCTATCTGTCTGGACTTTCTAACCTGAAGATGCCCCCTTATCAAGGGTTGTTAAAACGAGTAGGCACTTTTAGCTTAACCCCCTTTTTGTCCTATCTATCTCAGATAAATTTCTATCCGTTCATTGAACTGTAGCACACCATATGCATTGATGGGAAAAAACACTGATTTGGGAGATATTCCCTCAAAATTGTTTTGCAAATCATAGAATATCCTGAGTTGGAAGGGACCCACAAGGATCATCAAGTTCAACTCCTGGCTCCACATAGGACCACCCAAAAATCAGACCATATATCTGAGAGCATTGTCCAAATGCTTCTAGAACTCTGACAGGCTCAGTGCTGTGACCACTTCCCTGGGGAGCCTGTTCCAGTGCCCGACCACCCTCTCGGTGAAGAACCTTTTCCTAACACCCAGCCTGANTTCACCATCTTCATAGCCCCCCTTGGGACACTATAGTTTTATCTCCTTTTTATACTGCCCAAAACTGCACACAGCACTCGAGGTGAGGCCACACAGCACAGAGCAGAGCAGGACAATCCCTTCCGTCAACCAGCTAGTAAAGCTGTGCCTGATACACCCCAGGGTACGGTTGGCCCTTTTGGCTGCAAAGGCACACTGTCGACTCATATTCAACTTATCATCAATCAGAACCCCCAGATTCCTTTCCATGGGGCTGCTCTCCAGCGTCTCGTCCCCCAGTCTGTACGTATAGCCAGGGTTGCCCCATGCCAGGTACAGAATCCAGCACTTGCTCTTATTAAACTTCATGCAGTTGGCGATTGCCCAGCTCTCCAATTTGTCAGGATCTCTCTCTGCAAGGCCTCCCTACCCTTGAGGGTGTCAACCGCTCCTCCCAGTTTAGTGTTGTCTGGAAACTTAGTATACATTCAAAGTCCTGTGTCCACATCATTTATGAAAACATTAAAGAGACACTGGCCCACTCGTGTCTGGCCACCAGCCTGATGTAATTTCATTTAGTAGAACTCTTTGAGCCCAATCAGTCAGCCATTTGTTCACCCATTGCATTATGTTTTTGTCTAGCTGTATGCTGGACATTTTGTCCAAAAGGGTATTGTGAGAGACAGTATCGAAAGCTTCGAAATACAGGTGATTTCATTGGCTTCCTTTATATTGTCTTTTATTTATAAAAAAATACACTAAAAACATTCTGACTATGTTAAACTTTTCCATGCAAACATGGTCAGAAGCAAACATCTGCAATTTCATTCCAAAGTAACAGCTTGCCTGTATTTTATGTAATAAGCATCTCTAAAACTAAAATAAAAGCATTTCATGAAAACATAGATGATGAAAACAGAAAACTATTGAAAAATTCTAGTGTTCATATCAATTCAAAACAATTTTCAAAATTTTTACAAAAAGTTATTTTTGTTGTATGCATGGCTTCATGAGCCTCTTAAAACTGCGAAGACACTGGGACAGACTAAATCCCAGTACCCTATTTTCAACAGTGGCACAAGTGAAATCTAATGAAGCACAAAGATGTAAGTCATACTTCTCCCTTACAATCTACTATCTTCCCATGACTCTCAGATTGGGGATTTCCTGCCCCAGATCTGCTTCTTCACAGTTAGTAACACCCACTATTTCCCTTCTGTTAATTTGTCAAGACATCCCTAGAATCATAAATATTTGGCATTCACAAAATTCTACAGCAAAGTGCTGCATTGATTACTACCTGTCGTGTGAAGAATCACTATCCTACCTCCTACTAGCTACCTTTGATGTCCTCTAATTTTTGTAATAGAGGAAACTACCTCATTCATATCTAAAATGTGGCTATTCACACAAGTTCTACGTATTATGAATAAAATGTGTAGAATGGAGACTTTAAAGAATGGTATTTGGATGTTTTCTTGACCTGCCTGTAATTTGGTATATGTGGCAAAACTTGAAGGTAATTAAACAGTTGTATGGAGTAAAGAAGTTACTTCTTCAGCTACACATTTGTAGTCTTACGTAAGCTTTACAGCTCATTTGAACAAAACCAAATTTTTCAGTAAGTGGGTAATCTGACTTATCTTTTATAGATTCCTGGGCTCTAACAAAAGACACAATTCCTTTCCACTTCTCTTTACAAAGCCGTCTTTAATTCCAAGTTCTCTAAGTTTGCCTTTTTCTGTTTCTATTGGAAAGTGACTACAAAGGTTTCTCTGTGTAATTGTCTTTACAAGCTTGATATAATTATTATTCCTAAATTTAAGCCCTAAAGGCTCTTTTTTGTACACAGAGATATACTCTGAGGGCTCATTTTTGATGAAACAGAGTATTTCCATATAATAACAAGTAAATACATTTTTGAAACCTCATTCCTATTCAAATCAAGCCTTGAGTTCAAGGTTCACATTCTATGCTAACCTCTTTCCAGGGTCAACAAAGTTCAGAAAATATCAGCAAACAATGCTGCACAGCAAAGCCTTCCCAAGATCTGCACAAGACTGGCAAGTCTCCCTCAACAACTAAATCTACCTGGAAAAACTCAAACAAACTTTAAAGACATCTGAGGAAAAATGGAAAGAATCCCATAGGTCGCCATGCAAACTGAATGATCAATTACTGCCTCTAGGAGAATAATTTCAGAGGAATGAAAGAGTATTTTATTTGGAGAGGATCTTTCTCATTTTTAAATATCTTAATATTTAGATATTGAACTCGTTAATACTTCAACAAGAACTAGATATACTAAGACAGGGTNAATATTTAATGAACAGACATGGGGGCAAAGAGTTAGAAGGAACAGGAGACACTAGGAACAATTAACACAGAAAACAAAGTTTAAGTGACTCCAGGCAAGTGAGTTATGCATTGTATTACTCTGTGTAATGCAGTTTGGAACAAAAGTCATATCTGAGTGTATTGACTGTGTTTGTGTATGTGTTTGAGAATGAATTTGTTTATTAAAATATCAAAAATAGATTTTGCTTAAGTTGAGAACTGTTGCAGGCTTTTGCAGAATTTCTGAAATGATGGAGCTTTTCTGTTTCAAATACAAGTTCACTCTGCTTCAACTTAAACTGCAAAGATCACAAATGCTTATTTTTAGGATTTTCAAATGGTTTAAAGAATTATTCTTGTTCTACTCACTGGTACAGAGTTGTCTCTTGGTCCTCTGGATCTGACCATTCTTCCCAGAACTTCTATGCCATCAGAACTAATATTCCCTGCTGCATTAATGGTCTTCTCACCCACTTCCTTGCAGTCAATAATTATTTTGGCCGTAGTCTTGCTGATAACAACATGCAACTAAGCAAAAGAAAAGATGTTTTAACATACAGAGGAACACATAGGATCTACTAATTTGCTGGGCATTTTTTGAAATGAGTTCCTAATTTCATATTTGCTATCAAAACTGAGACTAATCCATAGCAAATAATGTAGATGGCCTCTAGAGGTCCCTTCCAAGCTGAATTTACTCTATGATTCTAAACTGTTTAAGGAATTTAGCTTATTTCTGTGCTTATGGAACATCTGCATAAAAACTGGCAACTTCCATAATTTGCTCAGGGAGAAAATAATTTATTCCTGACAAAAGGTCTAAATAAGGTTCATATACCATGCAGATCCCACAGCACCTTTGATTTATGTGGTCAGTAATATTTCCTGGGCCCTGTATGATCCTGCTACATAGCACTGAATTGCACCATTATAGCTGCTTGCAAAGCCAAAACTAAGCAGTAGAAGTTATTCTGTAAATTATACATTACCACACAGGAAAACCTTTCACAGTGAAGTTTTTGCACTGAAAAAATATCAAATCACATCAAATGCAGCATAGAAAAGCAGAGCATAGCAACAAAGTTTCTTCCTTCTGCCTTGACATCCACTCTGCTGTCCATCGCTGATACAGCAGAGCCATTCCCAAGCAGAAAGGACAATCCTAGACACAATCGTCCTGTCACCAGCAAACATCAGTTAAGCAAAGGAAATAGCTTTTTTTTTTTTTTTTTTTGGCCAGAGAGAGGCCAGATGAAAAGCTGGTAGAAATGCATTATCTGTTCCATATCAATACACTACATGGAGATCAGAGCCCAAGGTGTAGGAGAGAATGCCACGAAGAACTCCTGTAGTTGCTTTGCTCTGGGCTCAGCTGGAGCTTCAAATTTGGTCTCTTGTGCCTTGCAAACACATGTATAGCTAGGATCATCATTCAAAATGCAGAAAAATATTTAAGAGGAGAATTTGCTATGGCCTCACATGTTCCCCCAAAGCACAACTTAAAGAGTCAGTATTAGACTCATGCTCTGACCTACCTTCCCTTTCTTACTCCTTCAAGGAAGTCTAGAGAAGTTTAGCTCTGTGAATACTATCCCTCAATCCACAGTCTCCTTTTTTTTTTTTTTTTTAAGAAAGGTACAAACATCAGGAATAAGAGTGAACAAAAGTGCCTTCCACAACAAATATGTGCTACAATCCCAGCATTACCTCATCTGCTTTTGGAAAGAATGTTAGAAGATCTCTTACAGCCAAGACAAGCTCAACATATCATACTCCTGTCATACTCCCTTAAAAATGTGTAAAAATAACAACTCTGGTCAAAAGAAGGATAACTTTTTTGCACGACTTTTTCTTTACATTATAGGTGACATTTCCAATGCAAACTTTAAAAGGAAAAGCCAATTTACTTCTAAATTACTTTTCAAGACAAGTATTTTTAATCAACTCTAAAATATAGGCACAAAGCATAAGACAAAAATTGATCACATCAGCTTCATCATAAAAACAATTATTTGTTTAATGCTAATTCAATATTGCAAAGATACTTAAAACGTTTAGTAGATGATTATGAACATGCAAAATATATTCTTTTTTGCAGTGGATGATTACATGAAAGAAGACTTCAAAACATCAAAAGCTTTCATTTAGATTGCTTTTTTTTTCCTATTATCGTTACTAACCTTGTGAAAACTCCCATAAAATATCTTCCTTATTTCAGGACCTTCAAAAGTCACAGTTTGAAAATCTCCTTTGTAGTCGTAGTTAAAGAAAGTCAGAGTTTTACCACCATCTGTGAGAGAATAAAAATAAGGGCTCTGTGTTAGAGGAAGAAGGCCTGATATATTATTTGAAAAGGTCAATTTTACGTTTAACAAAGAAGACCAAAGATGTCAGTTGTCTTTTCTAAGACAGGATATCAAAAAATAAAAATAAAATGTTTTGTAGAACTGTTTAAAAAAAGGAATTCTTTTTTGTTCAACATTTTGAAATTTGCTTATCTTATGAATGAGTATGAAAATCAAAATTTGTGTGGAAAAATAATCATGTTAATAACACTAGGTTATGTTTTGGGCAAATTCACTATTTTTGTTCAAATTTAGAGATAAATGTAATCCAAAATGTCTTAATAGTACTTTAACAACTCCAACCCAAATGTCCCTAGCTTAAGAGAAAGGCCAGAAGTATAGCTTTGTGGTCCAAGGACATCTACCTAAACTGTCATGTGTTCTAAGTGACTGCAAAAATATTTCTTAATTATCTAGTTAAATCTAAGAGCTGGATTGTTTGCTGAATATGAGCCTAATCTTCAGCATCACCATACATCCATGATGCTCCTAACTACAAGCTGTTAGACTTGTCAATTTACTGGTTCGCAATCAATCAAATGTTAGTAAAACATATTCTTAAGTGATACAGTGACAAGCTGTCAAAATGCTGTTTCCTGGTTTGACAGGAAGAATAGGCCAATATTTGGGAGTCTACCTCACACGTCTACCTGATCCTACTCTCCCACTAGTTCTCTGTGGGACTTGGGCAAGAAATTGAGACACAGATCCTCAAGCTAGATAAATGCCTAATTCCCACCTATTTCAAGGTGAGATATCCAAAAAATTCTAGGAAAGATGGAAGACCACATTTTAAAGGAAAATTGGCAGCTATAAAGAACAGCTATCATAGTACCTACATCTTTTCAACAGTAAATATTGAAACCTTCTAAATTATAAACCCTGTTTTACAGCTGTGAAATTCCAATCAAGGAGAAATGAAGAGTCATCAAGAGTTCATTTCTCTAGCTCTAAACCTGTTATCCACCAGATTATATTGCCTCTACATATACCCTGCTGTCAGTATCACTGGCACATATCAAGATAGATTCTGTTAGAACCAGATACAGAGCAGTGGAAATTTTAAAGCAAATGAGTAGGAATCAGATCTCATTTACATCAATTTTCATCAGGTACAACTCTATGGCTTTCAGTATCATTACTCCCAATTTACAGGAGTGTACTCAAAATTCGACTCCAACTCCAAATTAAGCTCAGTTACATTCAATTCAAAAAACATCCACCAGAGACCATGACCTTCAAGATTCAGGTAGTTGGTCTAGCAGCAGATTAAAACATTGGCAATAATCAATCTAGACACAGAAAGAACCATTCATACAGTTAAAAAAAAAAATCACAGATAAGATACAAAATACGTACTGTCTAAAATAACTCCAACCAGTGGTTCATATTGTTCATTTAAAATCTCCCAAAGAGCAAATGGTTCCTGAGGTGTATCGGGAAGTATACGAAAGAGAAATGTAATGGTGTAATCAGAAGGGAGACCTTCGGGATGCAAATACCTGTAACAGAAGTAATGTTTTTTAAACTGAAACAAACATTAAATCTGGTTATTTACTTATCAGATGTTCACTTAATGCATATTCTATCACTGTGTATTTGTCTTTGGAAATCAAGAATGGGAAGCAATATAAGTAACTATTTGCAAAATCTAATCAACTAGATAGCTATCAAAAGAATACTCAGGGAAAATGGAGAATTTATCTTTTCCCTTGAAATTTAAAAAGTTGCTCTGAACTTTTTTTTTTTAAAAAAAATTTGGAGATCAAATCAGAGGTCAATTTGAAGTAAAGTTGACATTAGTTATGTTAAAAGCTTTTAAAAAATAGTAGCCACGTGCAAGACCTTCACTATTTTCTGGTTTAACAGACAATGAAAATAGAAGTTGCTTGGAAAACCAATGTCAATAGAAGTGTCCTTTGTCATTAAACATCACTAATGGATAGAAATTAGGAATAACAGAGACTGTTTCAGGAAGCTTTATAAATTATAGAGAATGTAATTTATACATTTCAAAGCCAACATATAACAAAGAGCAGTCAAAACAGACCATACATACAGAAATACAATCTGCTCTCCTAGAATTCTTGCAGAAGATATAGGAAGTTTATGATATAAAAGAAGCATGTTATTTTATTTCATTTCCTGAAACTTGTTATTTAGTGCTTCCAATTTAATTTAACCTTTCACTGTCAAATCCCAAGGTGGGACAAAGAAATGACTGAAACGACTGCCTGTATTCTGAAAATGTTCATTAGCCTAATTCTTTAAATCATGGTAAAGGGATCTGAAAGAAGCCTGAAAAGTTTATTTAATCCATTTCTTTTCCCAAAATATGATCCTTTCCATCTAAAGCTTTTCTGACACTTTTAATATGTAGAGATATATATCATGCTGGAAAAAGAGTTAAATATGATATACGATCAATATATTCCACACAACAGTCTGTAGATGACCAAAGGAGATATTACACTGTACACTTCCCAGAGAGAAAAGAGAGGGAATTCAACAGGTGTAAGAACAAAGCCTTAAAGTATGCCCATTATAAAAAGAGCCAACAAAAGAAAATTGAATAAGCAGGGTGGGGAAAACATAATGTTTGGGGATACAGAACTCAAAAAGGAGAACAGCGTTAATGACATTCAGTGCACAGATGAGATGTTAAAAAAACGGTATTATTCAGACATACCTGTAGATCGTCAAGAGAAAGGTATTCTCTGAACCACGAAAGAGACTGAAAGCCTAATGAAGCAGTAAGATTGGGCTGGGGTGGCAGCTAGAAAAGAGCATATAAATGCAGCAGATCCAATCAGAAAGAAGCAGAAAAGGAAAAAGAGGTGAGAAATGCTAATCCCTGGAAATTCCACTCCATCTAGACTCAGAAGGAAACTAAACGGGGAGAATGTGACACAGCTCCAAGAAGTATGGCTCCAGCTGGGACATGATAGGACAATCACACAAAAAGACTAAGACTTCTAATACAAAATTTAAAAACCATTTCCCACTGTTGTTCTTTCTTATTTATCTCAGCTAAGGAATTCTTTTTGTTAGCTTTTCCCATTTTCAGTCCAGTAGGGCCACTACTTTTCTCTGGTGCCACTTAACACAAACTGGCGAGACTTGTCATGGAGGAACCAAACATAACATGCACAGTGCTCAGAGAAGAAATTAAGCATTTCCCATCTCTTCCTTTCTGAGGAACAAATGTAGAGGTTCTATGGGAGGTTTCTTCACTGCCTCCTCCACATCTCTGCCAGGACTTATTCCTTGATACTGAACTACACCCCGGCTCCCAGGAAGGTACTGGAAGGTGTTCACCAGACTTATTTTAGCATTAGGAGGATAATCTTCCACTGTATACAAGGATGGATATAGATTGATTCAGTAAGGGACCTAAAGCAGCTTCCTACTCCAACTCAAACTTCAATTCTTTCTTTCTCTTTCACTTTCCACCCGCTTTAGGCAAAGTGTAGGAAGATAAACCTTACTAGACTAATGACAGCTTCCAGGATAATATCAAGTGATACCCTTTCTAAAATTGCCATTCTGCACTCTGAGACCTCAACCCACTTTCTAAAGATATCTTTCACAAAGTAGAATCATACAATCATAGAATATCCTGAGTTGGAAGGGACCCACAAGGATCATCGAGTCCAACTCCTGGCTCCACACTGGTCTAACCAAAAATCAGAATCCAGACCATGTGTCTGAGAGCATTGTCCAAATGCTTCTTAAACTCTGACAGGCTTGGTGCCGTGACTACGTCCCCGGGGAGCCTGTTCCAGTGCGCAACCACCCTCTCGGTGAAGAACCTTTTCCTAACATCCAGCCTGATCCTCCCCTGTCACAGCTTGACTCCATTCCCTCAGGTCCTATCGCTGTCACCAGAGAGAAGAGATCAGCACCTGCCCCTCCCCTCCCCCTCATGAGGAAGCTGTAGACCAAGATGAGGTCTCCCCTCAGCCTCCTCTTTTCCAGGCTGAATAAACCAAGTGACCTCAGCCGATCCTCGTATGTCTTCCCCTCTAGGCCCTTCACCATCTTGGTAGCCCTTCTCTGGACACTCTCCAATAGTTTCACGTCCTTTTTGTACTGTGGTGCCCAAAATTGCACACAGCACTCAAGGTGAGGCCGCACCAGCACAGAGCAGAGCGGGACAATCCCTTACCTCAACCAGCTAGCNTGGTGATTGCCCAGCTCTCCAATTTGTCCAGATCTCTCTGCAAGGCCTTTCCACCCTCGACAGAGTCAACAGCTCCTCCCAGTTTAGTATCGTCAGCAAACTTACTCAAAACATCTACTAGTCCTACATCCAAATCATTTATGAAAAAGTTGAAAAGAACTGGCCCTAAAATGGAGCCCTGTGGAACCCCACTGGGGACTGGCCACCAGCCTGATGTAACCCCATTTACCATAACCCTTTGAGCCCTACCCATCAGCCAATTGTTCACCCATCATATTATGTTTTTATCTAGCTGTATGCTGGACCTTTTTTCCAGTAGGATCCTATGAGAAACCGTATCGAAAGCTTTATTGAAATCCAAAAAGATTACATCAACTGGCTTCCCTTGATCAACTAGCTGGGTGATCTTATCATAAAAGGAAATTAAATTTGTTAAGCAGGACCTTCCCCACGTGAACCCATGTTGGATGTGTCCTATGACTGCGTTGTACTACTGACATATACCTGCATGAAATTGCTAGGTTCCAAACTTGCACATGCCTGAAACTGGCTAACATAGGAAACCCCAAATACCCAGTAAATTTACCTACTTTCACCTACAACCGTTATTTTTGAAGAAAACTAGTTGAGGACTTGGGATACCAAATGCTCTTTCTATTCATTAGTATAAGGTAGATATGAACTAGCCTCTCTACTCTTCTGACATGAAAATACAAACCCCTGAAATGAGTAATTGCCTGCACTGGACAATTATCTTTGTCTGTTTTACAAATATTTATATATTAATACATACTTGGTAGGTTGGGACACCAGGGCATCCTTGTGCAGTCTGTAACATGGGTAAACATTAAATGTACCAGGTTCCATTGAAACCCCTTCAACAGCTGAAAATTCCTTTTCAACCAAGCCAAACATTTCCATCATTTTAAATCCTGGAAGGCACCAAAAGATACATTCTATTAATTTAAATTAAATTAATATTGCATTACTGGAAAGAAAAAAAGGACAAAGCCAGTCGCATCATAGTTTTATATCACCATCTGTATAACAGCTGTTAACATAAAGGGAATTTTACTACCTAATATTGAGAAAATCAGCTAATAAACAAAAAAAATCCATAAATCTGGAACAAAAACAAAAATAGCATACCTGAAAAATTGCTGCCATCTTTAAATACCAGTGGACAGGCTGAAAAAAAAGGAAAGAAATATTTAAGGATATAAGAGATGGCCCACCGGGTCAGAACAATGGTCTACTTAGCTCAGTACTCTATCCCCAACTCAAAGGAGATGCTGTTTAGGAAAGGCAGGCAAGTCTAGCCACTTTCCACTCCATTCAGTTTTGCTCCTCAGTATCCACAATGGTTGTAGCAAAGATGTCAAAGGCTACATCCCTGCATGTTCCATATAACATCCCTTTATGGATCTGTTGTTCAAGAATGTTTAATCCTTCTACGAACCTGCCTTCAAAACCCCTTGTGGCAATAAATTCACTGCCTGCTGTGTAAAAATGTATTTCTTATGTTAGGTTTCAACCAAATGCCCTCTGTTCTCTAGCTGTGCATTTCAACCTAACTTCAGCTCCAGCTCAATTACTTCAGCTGGCATTCTCTGTACCTTTTTGAACTCCACAATAGCCTTCATGAGAGACAGAGACTAGTAGTGCACACAGTCCTTAAGATGTGTGTACACATTTTAAATAGCTCTAAGTCTGGTTTTTATCTCCCTTCTGGCAGGGAAGAAAGCACACTAACCTTTTCCAGGAAAGGTGCCTTGGGAAATCAATAAGCCTAGATGCAGGGTGTCAAATATGGCACTCCAGGGCACTCATATTTGGAAATCACTTTTGGAATACAAGCTCAAATGACAAATAAATGCTATTGTTAAGTATTCTCAACATTCAAAGTTCTCTCTACCACTGAAAGTAGAGTCTATGGTCAAAAACAAGAATCGATGGGACACAAGCAACATTCTTGTGTTCACCAGCTCTGACAACTCACAGTCCCATGCACAAATACTCTTTACAATCACAAGTAATTCACATCAGCTATACACTGCCTACTTCCTGGCTTATATATCAGAAAACTTATTGGGGGCATACACTTAAAACCATGTGAATTATTGACCTCTAACCATTAGGTGTTTTTCCAGAATGTCTTCCCCTTCCTTTTCATAAAGAGCCTGAAGTGTGGCATTTCCAAAGATTTCAAAGAGTTTCGGCCTGTTGTCTTTTCCTTATGCCACAACTCTTCTAGTTTCTATGATAATATAAACATTAACATTTGGGCCTCTATTTATCAGTTAACTTTGTGATTTGCATAATAATGAATGTAGCTAACTCTACTCCTACAGATGGTTAAAGGAGCATACAAAATACAAATGTAATTAACTTTTTATGACTAAATGCTGAATCATTAATAATGTTTCAAATCTGAAAAAACTTTTTTACAACCAATGGATGTATTCTAGATTTATGGCAAACAACCATTAATTATTATTATTAATTATTATTAATAATTATTAAAGTCATAACAACTTCATCTCTTTAATCTTTTATGGAAATAACATTAGAGTTACAATATCTGTGTTAAATTATGTTTAAAAGATCCATTTTCAAGAATACCTCTTAATAGGAAATAGTTACAAAAAAAAAAAAAAAACAGTATTTAGCACTTATTTTAGAAGCAAGTATAAATCAAATGGCTAACTTGCTGATGCAGTTTCACAAACAAAAGTGATCAGTTCATCTTCAATCTTTGCAAAGGCATCAAAGTCATCCACAAAGAAAACATGTCTTTCACTGGGCTTGCTGCCAATATTAACTAACTCTGAATAGTCAGCATCAGCAACTCCAATAGCAAAAAAGCTGAAACCTGTAAAACAAAAAAGAACACTCTTGTGAGTCATTCATTTGAAGAGTGGAAATAAAATATGAACACAACTGTATTTGCACTGGCTCTTTTCCTGATTAAATACAATGGTGGAAATTTTATTATCCTATCCTATCACACAAGAAAACTCATGCATGTAATCAAAAAGAAAGGTAATACATTCTCTGTGAGATATTGCTTTTGGTTATTTATGCTTAATCAGTTAATTAAACTTAATGCTTAAGTGTTCTCTTGAAGACATATAAGATTACTCAGTTGTTTAAAGTTTTAGCATGTTTAAATGCTTTTCTAATTTAATGCTGTACTTTATTACACATAAAAATCTCCTTGTATTAAGTATATCATAAATACAAAGTACAGAAATTAATTTCCTGTAGGTCTTTTACAGATTTTGTTCTGTGCCATGTAGTAAGAAGAATATCAAAGCTACTGCTGTCTCATGAGTGAAAACTGAAATGCATTCTCATTAGTCATTCTCATCAGTGTTTAACTGCACTGGTCGAATCTGTTCTATGTATTCTATGTATTCTACATGAATATATTTTGAAATTTGAGTGTGACTCTGCTATGTATTCTGTGTATTCTACATGAATATATTTTGAAATTTGAGCCTGACTTCAAAGATTTAAATGAAATGGGAATCATATCCTATATGTATGAAGAGCAGCAAACTAACCGGAAGTTTTTCTACATTTTCTTTCCCATAAAAGATAAAGAAAAACCCCGTCTACATCAGGCTGAATATTGTTAATAGACATGTATAGCTCAGGCCCAAATTTAACCTAATCAAACAATATTTTCTTTAAGTTTGAATGAGGCCATGGGGCATTCATTAACTTCTACAGAGCCTTTAGCATAACAAAACTTTGATTTGATATATTATAACAACATCTTCATGCCTCATCCAACATCAACACCTCTTCATGCTGATCTCTACCACAGACACAAGTTAGTGCTCCAACCTATCTGCAGCCTGAGCAGACAACATGCGCAAAAGGAAATGGAAGACAGGAAGTTATTTGTCCAAGATAACTGGGATGACATATTCCAGTCAGCAACTGAATCCCCATGATACGCCTTTTCCTCTCGAGGTCATTCCCAGTATTATAGGTAATAAGGCAACTGCAAAACTTACCTGACAGTTAAATCTTTTTTGTTCAGTTTAGACATAGACTCCAATTTAATGACAAATACAGAGTTTGTTTTCTTGATTGTTGTTTCAAACAAGTTATCCATGCTCTACAATTTTGCAATATGTTATTTGCAAAGGCACTGAACTCAGCCTCTAACAATGATACAAGTGAAGCTCAATGATAACACTGGATTTCAGGAATCAGTAATATACACTGGTACCCTCACAGCCGCAGTCTAAAGGCAACTTAAAAAGCACAAATTTCATTTCTTCTTAGATCTCCTCCAATCAGAATGATTATAGTTTTTTTTTTTTCTGTCCTTCAGTTTCATTCTGTATGGCATACCATGTCCTTAGGGTTTTTATACAAACGTTAGTACCAGTCACAGGATCACAGAATCATTTAGGTTGGAAAAGACCTCCAAGATCACCTAGTCCAACCTATAACCTAACACTACCAAGTCCTCCATTAAACCATGTCACTAAGCTCTACATCTACACATCTTTTGAATACCTCCAGGGATGGTGACTCAACCACTTCCCTGGGCAGCCTGTTCCAATGCCTCACAACCCTTTCAGTAAAGAAGTTTTTCCTAATATCCAACCTAAACCTCCCCTGGTGCAACTTTAGCCCATTCCCCCTTGTCCTATCACCGGACACGTGGGAGAAGAGAGCAATCCCCACCTCACTACAGCCTCCTTTAAGGTACCTGTAGAATGCGATAAGGTCACCCCTGAGCCACCTCTTCTCCAGTCATTTCCACATAACCAACTCTGTTCTTAGGCTTAGACACTCGACACTGTGTATCTCTTTAAAGTTCTAAAATTGGTGTTAGAAATAAAAAAGTATATCCTAAAGGCAATTATTGTAAGATGAGAGCAGATCAGAACCAGCAAAAGAACATACGGAAGAACTTCAAAGAGACCTTTTGTATAGCAAACAAAACTGTTCACTTTGCTGGTAACCATAAGACTACATTTCATAGATAGCAGCACAGTTTCTCAAGATCATGCCCTCTAAATTCTTCATCATGGGAATAATTCCATGAACTGCTTCATGATTTTAGAACTGCTTCCAAAATGAAAACAGTAATATTAATCACAAAAAAATATATCCAGAATCTAACTATATCCTAGTGATATTCTGAGATTCTCAACATTTGCTGTCTGTTTTACTTAAACGTGGAAATCATTCTGGAGCAGAAATTACCCTTATCTTTTCTCTAGACTTATGCAGTTATGAGTAATGAGAAAAATGAAAATATGAATAGTTCTTAAAACTACACATTTTACCATCTAGTTGCATTTCTCTGGAGACTTTGTTCACATCGTCCTGTGATCGCCCATCGGTAATAACAACCAAAACCTTTGGAATGCCCCTTCTCATGCCTGCCTCTCCAGTAAACAAGACTTCTCTCGCATGTTTAATGGCTTTGCCTGAAACAGAAAAAATTGACAACATACTTTCACTGTGACATAAATCCAATTTCTATTGGCTTCTCATCTGATGTTGGATATCAATAAAAGCAGAAATCTCCACATACTCTGTCCCAAAAGTGCCTACCCAGAAGTATGATTTAAGACCTGAATAATTATCATGAGACTGAAGAAAGCTGAGGACCTAGCTATAAATGGATTTCGGGAAGAGTTGCTGGGTCCTCAGCAGTCTGTTAATTAGTGCATTCAGTGGGCGTTAAAATAGAGATTTAGAAGTTTAATTTTGACCCTAACCTTTGAAAATATGATGGCTTCAGCCATCAGTGTCTTCAATCCAGAAGGTGAAGTTCAAGAACATGATATGTTTGGTAAAAAGTATTCTGTGCAGGTTAGAGACAACAAAATATTCCCTTTCTGGATTGTAGGGCACATCCAGGTAGCAACTGAAAGTGCCGTTGTAGCAGTTTCTTGAGAAAATTGAAAACGTGTCATTTTGATACTGCTGAGATTTGATGCAATGCAACAGCTGCAAGAAATTTCTGCGCAGTCTGAGAATAATAAAACATATGGTTTCCAACTTAGACTTTAACCCTTTCAGTTCTCATCTTTAATTTCTTCACATCAGAGAGCTATCCTAAGGGATTAATTAAAATGTAACCAACATTCAGTTAGTAGACCTCTTCACCCAGCCCAGTCTTAAACATACCACTGAGGCTTAACTGTCCTGGCTTATAACCAAACAGACCCTCCACTCTGTCCACTATTTTCCTACATGCTCTGCAAGCTCCCTCCCACCTTCTCTCTCCTCTCACTTTTGCACTTGCCAAGTTTATTTCAGATTACTCCCCATTTCATCTTCCACAATCCCCAAAGTGATTCACTTCTGCCTAACTCGCTCTCCCTCCCTCCCTGATCCTTGAACTCACTGTTGGTCAGAGGGGTGAATACCCAGCAGTAGGTGGGGAAAGATGTAAACCACAGATTCCAAAGACTTTCTAACTTCAAAGCACAACCTTTCAATTCCAGTGTGGAGATAACTACATTCTCACTGTTTTTGCACTGATATCTTAAACCACTTAGCAAATGGAAAAGAAATGCTGTACAGAGAGCAGCAGGGAGAAAATCTGCATCATAACCATGACCTTTCTCACCTGTTTTTGTATTTCCTCCTTTGTAGGCTATATGCTGAATAGCCTCAAGAAGAGTCTCTTTTGTTTTGTATGCATTCAATTTAAACTCTGTCCTGGGATCATCACTGAATTGAATTATCGCCACCTGTGCATACAGAAGATGTGTTCATTATTAGAGCACCACCCAGTGTATAAGCAAAAAGTAAGTGAATCAGAGCATTTAAAACAAGGATTTATCTCATAACTTCGCTTCATCCTTAAATTGAAGGCAGAACTTTTTTCTTTTTAAAAAGCTCTCACTCAATAAAGTCTAATTTTACTCTCCGCAGCTTTGGCAGCCACCTAATACTTTCTGGTTTCATTTTGCAGCAAGCAGGATGAGAAAAGTAATACCCACTTTGGCAAAAGTACTCGCAATCCAGCCCAAAAGCAAAATCCTAGTTACAGTTGCTCACACGTGTACAGTTACTCACACATAGAACTGTAGGGACTTTATTCAGTCTCCATGAATGAATAGCTCCACATAAGCAACTTACAGTTAGGGAGCAACACAGAAGCAAGTAATAGAAATATGCAAAAACACATGCTGAAATATTCTTTTCCCAAATATGGTGCTATTTGAGTCCAGACAGTATATTTCAATACTATAAATCTCTACAATGCTCAAAATGTATTAAACTTCATATTCTATAAGTGGTGTTCCTGAGTTGAAAAGAGCTACTCACATGCTTAAACTAGGCATGCAAGCAAGCTTCTGAAGCACCATGGGTAATAAATGAACTACACGAACCTCTAATTTTCCTTACGAATGCCATTTTTAGCTTATTTAGGCATAAACACAACCAATTCAGATGTGACTGAAATGATACTTAGCCTTCGTGCTAGCAATATTCATGTTATGAATTTTACCATATGGTGTATATAAAATAATATATTACAAAAAATGCTATCATAAAGCAGTTTATATTTTCAAAAGAGTTGTGAAATGATGTTACCTTTTGATTAATTTCACTTCTGGTGCTAGTCTAAAATGCCCTGTCTAGTGCATATGCCCTCCCTGTCCCTACATGTTGATTACCTGCGTTCCATCAGGGCCAATCTTATCCAAAGCTCCAACAGTGCTATACAGAAAGCTAATTATTTTATTGAAATTGTCATCTCCGATACTCCATGACCCATCCACCAGGAACGCTAGGTCAGCTTTGGCTGCTTTGCACACTGAGAAAGAAAAGCAAGTATTCTGGAATTAGAGCAATACCTCAACTCCTCAGGAAATCTCATAAATTACTTAAGAAAATGTAACTGTCATGAAAAGCCCTTTTTTAATGTTAGTTAATAATGCTTCAGCAAACAGACCTGCTGGCATTGATTTCACTGCAGGTGTAGAACCAGCTGAGCTCCACAAGGGGTGAATGATCTGCACTGACAGATCCCATCACAGAATACACTTTAAGGCTGTTACAGTTACTTAAAATTTGGGTAACCATTTTTATTTAGGTTGTTAAATAAAGTCACACATGCACTTATACAATCCCAAACTCTTTCCATGACACAGTAAGCAGTATGAGAGAATCCATACTCCACTGTAGAGGCTCCCTGTGGAAACTAGTCCATTCCAAAAGTTACACTGAGCTCTGTAGTGCCCAGGGCTCACCCCCTTAACTGCAATATTTAGGAGCAGTGCAGGTATCCCCCATATCATCTTATTCCAGTATGTTCTTATGCAAAATAGCCTGCAGAGCTGTACACCTACCCACATGAGTTGCTCACTCTTTTCTGGGAACTGGGAAACTTCAACGCACTACAGAATCCTGCCTATTGCTCAGGGTCAGAATCAAGCAGTCTCAAAGCAAGGTTAGTTTTTAAACATAATTCATCTTGAAGAAAAATGTTCATCTACATCCAGAGAATGGGACAGGAAAATACATACCTGTATTTCTAGTTTTCTGCTGATTACTCCTTGGATTAAAAAAAAAAAAAATTGCTGCTATGTAGTTCTAAAACACACACAAGGTCTTTTTTCCTGTACTTAGGGATTAAATTCTCAATTGCTGTAAGCCACTTCAAGCTGACGGATTTGGCCCTTAGTCTCCAACAATAATGCTCCCCTCACAGAAATATTTATAAGACCCTGTACAAAACACTACATGTTCAATTGATAAATAAAAGGAAGTCTACATTTAAAGAGGAGAGCCTGAACACAGCCAACAATTTTGTCATTAACTAGACTTATTTTTAAAAATCATTCTGTTTTAGAAGTTTAATTACCCCTAGGATATCTGCTTCAGTTGCAAAATATGTATGGTTTAGGAGTTCTGGAAAAAGAAAGTTTCACAGACATTAACCCTCTTTTCTGCAAATTCAACAATACAATAATGATGTCAGATTTCTGGCTCATTAAGTTTAAGCCAGCTGCCTTAACAGTATAGTCGTAGCAAATGCATTTTGAAATCTGAACCCCACAAGTCTAAAATAGTGTCAGAAGCAGAAAATCACTGCATCAACACCTTACAGTTATTATAAACACACACATGCAGCACTTACCCTCTTTTGCAGGAGGGATTGTAGGTGGTGGAGATGTTGTTGAAGGAGAAGTTGGTGGCTGAGTTGGAAATGGTACTGGAGAATAAAAGGAAGGAATATAAAAATGTTTAAAAGAAAAGCCCAATATATTTTACATATATTAAACACAGTATTTTCTACTCATGTCCACATTTTAAATTCCTTATTTCTAACTACCTAGTTATGCAACTGCAGAGAAAGGTAGGTGAGTGTGTGCATGTAATGTCCTCCTCTAATGACCACCTGAAAAAGGATGGTACTATAACAAAGCAATTAGTGGGTGCATTTCATTGCGAATGACACAATGTGTTGCTGAACTACTACAGGAAATGTCCGTTTCTGTGTTTCCCAGTGTAGCAGACCATGCAGCAGCATCATTCTTGACATAATATCCTTAACTCATTTTCTAAAAGCTCAGTGTCCTTTTCCTTTCTGATCGCAACCAGTCCTTTATCACAGAAAGTAAATCTCCACCCACACTGGAAGGAAGATTAGTCCTGCAATCCAAAACATGCAGACACAAGGCAAGAGCAAGCCAGTGCATGCATCCACAGCAGATCACAGAATCACAGAATCATTTAGGTTGGAAAAGACCTCCAAGATCATCCAGTCCAACCTATAAGCTAACACTAACAAGTCCTCCACTAAACCATATCACTAAGCTCTATATCTAAACGTCTTCTGAAGACCTTCAGGGATGGTGACTCAACCACTTCCCTGGGCAGCCTGTTCCAATGGCTCACAACCCTTTCAGTAAAGAAGTTTTTCCTAATATCCAACCTAAACCTCCCCTGGCGCAACTTTAGCCCATTCCCCCTCATCCTATCACTTGACACATAGGAGAAGAGAGCAATCCCCATCTCGCTACAGCCTCCTTTAAGGTACCTGTAGAGAGCAACAAGGTCACCCCTGAGCCTCCTCTTCTCCAGACTAAACAACCCCAGCTCCCTCAGCCGCTCCTCGTAGGACTTGTTCTCCAGACCCCTCACCAGCTTCATTGCTCTTCTCTGGACCCGCTCCAGCACCTCGATGTCCTTCCTGTAGTGAGGGGCCCAAAACTGAACACAGGACTCGAGGTGCGGCCTCACCAGAGCCGAGTACAGGGGGACAATCATTTCCCCAATCCTGCTGGCCACACTGTTCCTGATACAAGCCAAGATGCTGTTGGCCTTCTTGGCCACCTGAGCACACTGCTGGCTCATATTNCAGATCCTCCTGCAGAGCCTTCCTACCCTCAAGCAGATCAACGCATGCACCCAACTTGGTGTCGTCTCCAAACTTGCTGAGGGTGCACTCGATCCCCTCATCCAGATCATTGATAAAGATATTGAAGAGAACTGGCCCTAATACTGAGCCCTGGGGGACACCACTAGTGACCGGCCTCCAACTGGATTTAACTCCATTAACCACAACTCTTTGGGCCTGGCCACCCAGCCAGTTTTTAACCCATCGAAGCGTACGCCAGTCTAAGCCATCAGCAGCCAGTTTCTTCAGGAGAATGCTGTGGGAAACGGTGTCAAAAGCCTTACTGAAGTCAAGGTAGACCACATCCACAGCCTTTCCCTCGTCCACTAAGCGCGTCACTCGGTCATAGAAGGAGATCAGGTTCATCAAGCAGGACCTGCCTTTCATAAACCCATGCTGACTGGGCCTGATCGCCTGGCTGCCCTGCGAGTGCCGCATGATGACACTCAAGATTGGACTAGGAGTGATGACACTCTAGGTTGGACTAGGTGATCTTGAAGGTCTCTTCCAACCAAAATGATTCTGTGATTCTGTGATAATCTGCTCCATGAGCTTCCCCGGCACCAAAGTCAGACTGACAGGCCTATAGTTTCCCGGGTCCACCCTCCAGCCCTTCTTGTAGATGGGCGTCACGTTTGCTAGCTGCCAGTCAACTGAGACCTCCCCTGATAGCCTGTCCTGATCAAAATTTTCCTGAATTCTGTGAAAGACCTAGTTATGTTTCTACCTAGAAATGCAGTTCCAAGCACAACTCTACAAGACTGTGGCTTCCTTGTTCGCAGCAACTTTTACTAAGATTGCCATACAGAGTTTCTGAAAACTGGCTAATCTGTCTCCTCCTTCTCCTAAAAATAAGCTTTGGAATGACAACCTCCCAGAAACCTAGCTGAATACCTGATCAGTGACTGACAGCTTTGCTGCATCCAAGAGCTCTATTTAGTCCATTTCAATACAGCCTTGGCTGAATTCTCAGAGATAACATGCATGTGTTGACTTCCACATCTGTAGCTGAGGAAGAGTTTCCACCTTGGTTCAACAGTTTTTTTTTTTTCAAATTTTGTCAATGCAATTATCATAAGAAGCAACAGGTGACATAACAACATTGTTCCTTCAAGTACGACTACTTGGTATTTGCTATATTTGTGATGTTTACAGACAATCGTTAGAGTTAGATAAACAACTTCAGAAAAGACATCTGTCTTTGGGAAAGATTAGTGCAAACAGGATTCATTACAAGCCCCATGTCTATATCCAAGTTCACTCCCACTGAAACTGATGTGAGTCTTTCCATTGGCTTCAACGGGAGAAAGGGCCAAGACTCTGAAACACATACAAAGAAACCAACATCCAGGACCTCCATGGACACAGAAGGCCTGGAGCTTCCATTCAGAAAGAGTCACAAGTTGCTGTACAGTGACTCTAAAGCCTGCTCTCTGAGCAGCAGAGAGGTAGAGGTCACTCTGAAACAGTGTCCTTTTCTGTTGTGATACAATAATCTGTCTGCATGACAAACCATCTTTCTCAAATGGACATGTAGGCCAAAGTGTGCTCTTCCCCTTCTTTACCTGTGCAAGTTCTTCCTATATGAAAACTATAAGTATGGGCAGGTGAACTTGGAGAGGAAAATGATAAATGTTATCCGCCCTTAGAGAAGGGTAACAGCATTGTCGTGTATAGTAATATAGTATGAGAACTGTATCACCTAGACCAAAAACAGGCTTGAAGAAAGAAAATGTTACAATATGTTTATTTCATTCTGCTCGTCTTGTATTTTCTTTCGCAGTATTTTGAACTCATGAGAGCAGGGTCCTGCCTTCATAAACAGCTGCAAGGTTGGTTTTGTTTTTTGTTTGTTTTTTTTTTGCCTGTCTCATGTTACTGAGAATAATACTAAAAAAAGATTGCTTTTTCTTCTTTTAAGATGCATAAGTAGATTGGGTATCAAAGTCCCATTTAACTGCACATTACTCAGAATTACTGGTGAAAATTTTACTAAATGGCAAGAGCTGCAGCATATAAAACATTCTCTGCTTCTCTGTTTGTTTCATTTTTCTGGATTTTTTTTTCTTTTTTTTTTTTTTTTACAAAGTCACAGACTTTCAGAGTCTCCCCTAGCGGGACTTTTTATGAAGAAATCTAACCCACCGCCCCTGTTTCATTCTCATTAAGAAGTCCAGCACAGTTGCTGAATGTGACTTCACAAATCATACAAAGCAGTGGAGGAAGAATCCTCTGGAGAAAGAAGCCTTTTGTGCACTTCTGCGGAGGAGTCACAATGTAGCTGAAAAATTAAAATCTCAGCTAAAGGAAACTCTGTAGGAATAGCACATTTGTAGGCAAGGAGCAAAAAAAAGTAGAAGCAATCAAGCATTATTGCTGCTGGTTGAACTCTGATCTGCTTTACTCACATGTTGTCTCCATGATGCTTACAGCAGGGCCCTCTATCTCCTGAAGCTGTGTATGGACACTGATTTTATATTCAGTTCCAGGCATGAGCTCAAAGAAACAATGTCTAGGCGTCCCTCCACCAAGATTTACCTCTTGCTTTTTCCCATCTGGAATCAAAAAAGAAATAATTAAAACTTAGTTTCCTTTGCTGTTTTATTGAATAATGTAATATAAGCCTGAAATCAGAAGGGAACATGACAGCAGATGAAGGGCAAGTGGTTGACATAAATTTATAAACCACATGCTGCCTTATTTCTTGAAATTCACCTCTGCGCAGAGGTCTCTGTAACATTTCATCTTTCATATTAAGTAGGAGCTGAGGGATGTGTCATACATCTGCAGGAAAAGAGATGAATTTCACCCCTTGCACTGAAGCTAATAAAAACACTAACACTGTCATCAATGGGCTTTGGATCTGGTCCTAAATTATCAGAGTCTAATGAGGAATTGTTGCATTATGCAATTCCACGGCATCCTTTGTCTATGCCTCTGGTTCTCAGAGTCTGTAATGTGCTTAGTAATTGCAAGAGAGACTGAACTACATATTGTACTCCAGCTTCCACTAGTAACCACTTAGCATGTTGGTTAAGGAATAGGGTTTTATAGGGTTTTCAGATAAATTGTTATATTCTGAACTGAAAAAGATATTGACAATGGAAAAAGCCTGGATACTGGAAATAGCTTAAGGCATATTTTAATAATAACAAGAAAACCTTCAGCACAATTCATAATCTGTAGAAGAAAAAAGTATTAGAGTGAAATACAGGCAATTGATCTCTCATTCTACAGAGTACAAATACAAAATGCCAGTAATTCACTGCTAAGGAAAAAAACATCTGATGCTTATCAGGAGGCGTTAGATTAGTAATAAAAATAAATGATCACTGCCTGAACGAGACACATACCCTATCTGACAACAAAAATTCTTCATGATAGATCTTATTAAGAGGTAATTGTTCACACTTCAGCTCATTTTGCTCACATTTAGGCTCTCTTGGCTCAGTTAAAACAATTCTGGCAGTTCTATAAGATGAAGAACGAGGTACCAAGAAAGCAGAATACTGGCTAGCTCCCAGCTGAGAAGGAAATCTGTGCTCTCTTGTGTCATCAAAGACCTCTGCTTTCTGAACAGCTTGTCTGTATTTCAGGCCTTCAGATAAACCGTATCACCACCCATTTGCCATAACACAGAAAGGTCATTATTCTTTTCTAATCAAATTAGTATTACTTTTCATGATACCTTTGATAGATGCCATTAAATGTTATTAACTACACTTCTCTCAAGTTATCCAAACTTCTGATTTGTGACCATGCAAAAGACAATTCATGTCTACTGGGGATAAGAGAATTACTCTGCACAAACAGTGACTTCTCCACAACCTGTTCTGGCTACACCTGAGAATCACAGTGAAACAGAAGAGACTGTATTTCACTTTCTATATAGTCTTTGTTAAAAGCATCAAGACATCACGTGTTGCCACATAAAAATATCTTGTGCTTATCCAGATGAGTAACATTACTGCAAGCTCTAATTAACAATCAGCTGAATGAGAACAGATAAAACTGGACGCTGTTCCGACTGTGAGCATGGTCTGGATTCAATCAAAGCTTTCCCTACCCTTTTGCCCTCCCCTAATCCTACAGAGCTATCACTGATGGATTTATTTACAATCTTAAATGCATTCAGTTTATCCTTTATCTATCTTCTGTCCCTTACACCAGTGAAGAGCTCACGTAATCACCTATCTTCTACTGACAGATAAAACTCTCATCCATAAAAGGACAAGTTAACATCTATTTGATATAAAAGGACGGAAATTTTACCACTCCTGAAACTTTCAATGTGTAGATAACTCTTTTTTCTGTCCATCATTTCCAGTCTTTCAGGAGCCAGTCTACAGGTCTGAATACATACAATTTCTTAACTCATACGATTCAGTTCTTTGGGTTAGGCTGCAAATGCACATCGAATGATTTAGTAACTTACCCACAAGCGATTCTATAACTACTCTGTATGCAGTAGCATGTCTGTGAAGCTGCCACTGAGCACAGAGACTCGTCATGCGGACTTGATATGCATCCAAATTTGTCACACCCAGGTACACTGAAAATTAAATATTAAAAAAAATTAGATTTATTCCTCTAATATGACATACAAGAAAAAGCAAAAAGAGAATTACAGAAGTCATTTTTAACAAATAATTTCAAAAGCTGCCTACAGAAATGATGTCGATAAAACCCAAGAAAGGAAGGAAAAAAAAAGTGAATTTTTAGATCAGAGGTTTGGAACTTCAGTCAATGTAGTTAAGACTAAATAATGAACACTGCCAAAAAATCAGTCACTACTAATCAGTATAAAAATTCCATTATAATAGCAGTATTTCTATCAAAAATCTATCAAAATTTAAAATTGAGATTTAGATATATAAAGATTAATTACATTTATATATATGGAGCTAGAGAAAAAACTAGAGTAAACAGACTTTCCATTAAAGAGATTGGTATCCATTACTACACAAATGTTTGACTGACAAATAATATCATCTGGTTTATGACCCCTGTCTTGCTAATGTCCAGTAGATTATAAAGCATGACATACTTTGATAAAAAAGAGACTTCGATTTCAGGAAAACAATTCGCACATAACTGAAAAAGAATTCCATGTGAAAATGTATTCAGGGAGCTGCACAAAGCTATAGTTATAGTGAAAAACAGC
This sequence comes from Anseranas semipalmata, assembly GCA_013399115.1. Classification (NCBI taxonomy): domain Eukaryota; kingdom Metazoa; phylum Chordata; class Aves; order Anseriformes; family Anseranatidae; genus Anseranas; species Anseranas semipalmata. The sequence goes on from VXAA01005998.1 coordinate 282,171, forward strand.
CTGTAGAGATCTGAAGACCATGAAATCATTCTTACAGGTTTTGGCTACGCCTGTTAGGGCATCACTGAAGCCTGTTGAGTATGAAGCAAACACTTTCACACTGTACTCTGTTCCACTGAAGAGGTTTAGAATAAGAATGGTATTAATATCATCTCCTACAAAGGTCTCCAACGCAGGTCCAGGGACTGCAAAAAATGAAATAAAAAATTAGAAAATCATTTGCTCATCCACTGAATTAGCAGGTAGTAAAAACAAACTTAAGACCTATCCAACATTACATGCAGTCCTGCTTTTTTTTTTCTTTTTTTTTTCTTTTTTTTTTTACCATGCACAAAGACAGACACTCTGCTCAGAACAGTGTACAGTGCTTGTATGGATAGAAAACACAACACACTTGGGAAATTCAGCAGTGGGATTCATTAGGGCTGGGCTAGACACTGGCATCTGTTAAAACTCTTTTGTTCTGCTTCAGTGACTTACTACTGCCCTAAATAGGATGCCAAAGATCTCCTCAGTTTGATGGTGTGCCAGGACCAACAGGGGACAGCAGATGCCAGCCAGCAGAACAGTCCCTAAGGGGTTCTCACACAACAGCATCATTTTACTTGGTGCAAAAATGATAAAGAAAATAGAAAAGAATAAAACTATACCAAATCAGAAGTGCAAACAGCTCCTTTCTCACCTCTGCTAGCTGTTTTGGATAGACTTCAGAAAACAATAGTGTCATCTTTGGATAGTATTTTAGTCCCTTAATGGTCACACAGTTGTGTTTCACTCTCAATAGAGGACATTTTTCTAAAGAACTTTGAATAAGAACACATGCCTTGTCTAGCTGCAAGGTGCAGGTGAGCAGATGCAGCACAGACAAAATGGACCATGAATAAAAAAGCAATTATCTGGTAAGAGTAGGGCAGGAGAAATAAAAGTCAAAGAAACCAAAGCTTTATTTGCGTTGTAAGGGGATGGAAGTCGAAGGACAAGAGGACCACAGAAGAGAGGTACAGGAAGAGGAAAGGTAGCCTCTGAAATAAATAGGAGTCAGGGTAAAATGACATAAAAAGGCAGACTGAGAGAGTTGGGTTTGATCAGCCTTACGAAGGGAAATCTTACAGGGAATCTTACTGCTGCCTACAACTACATAATGGGAGGGAGAAGAGAAGATGGAGTCAGACTCTGAAGCAAACAGGAAGACGACAAGAGGAAATAGACAAAATTTGTAACATGGAAATTTTGATTAGATATTAGGAAAAACAATTTCACAGTGAGGGCAGTCAAAAACCAGAACAGATGCCTAGAGAGGTTTTGAAATCTCCATCCTTGGAGATATTACAAAGTTGATTGGACAAGGTCCAGTGAAACCTGTTCCAAGCTAGCCCTATTTTGATCAGGGAGCTGGAAAGGATGATCTCCAGGGATCCCTTCCAATCTGTATCATTCTGTAACTCTACAGAACTCTCATATTCAAAAACTGAGACACCTAAGTTAATACCACTTTTTAAAGTTGTAACTGCAACTATTAGATTTAGGTACAAAACTCAGCAAAAGATTATGTTAAAACATAAAACCTTGCACAGTCGAAAGCAAAGGACCAAAAAAATCAGTTTAAAAACTCACTGTTGATAGGTTTGTAGACAATTCTGTAGCCCATTGTTGGTGATGGTGGGGCATCCCAACTAATACGTAATCTGTTGTACCATTCATCTGAGACACGTAAATTTCTAGGAGCAGACAGGGGTACTAAAACGGAACCAAAATGAGCCTTCACAAGTGTAACTCGTACAAGCATATGCATAAAACTCAGACATGCACATGAAAATCATGAGATACCCAGTACTCTCAAATTTATGGACAAAACTGCCAGAAAGAAAGCCTTGAATCAAATTCATCCTTGGAATTATGCCAGTGAATCAATGTTGATGTGTTTAAGAAAGTTATATCAAGTTATACTAAGAACTAATTATAACCTTTATTCAACAAACAAATTTCCAGATTAGTTCCTAACTTTGTCCCTAGGGTTTTTTAAATGTAAGGCTACTCAGAGATAATTATCTTTCATTTATATAGTTTCTTTAAATCCAAATGCATGAAAGTTTTTAAAGTACAAATCATGATCTTGTGAACACTTACACTTTCAAATGGAATGATTTACAAGTTAAGTGTCTACACAAACATCACTTCAATTTAGGTAGAAAATATGTAAATTAGGAGAATAATTCAATAAAATTATACTACCATGACTAGCAGTACACAATGAGATGATTTTCTACCAGTATACAGTAGAGAGGAAACTTAGGTTAGAGCTGAGTAATCTTTTGGTACTTGGTCAGAACTCTAGAGATAATGCAACTACTTTTATAAAAAGTTCAGCACTCTTTCTAATGACCTTTTGGATGTAATGATCTCACATGAAAGAAAATCTAACAGTACAATGGCTGGCTTGATACTATGGCAGCAGGCACAATTTACATTATTTTCTGCATTAGCTGGGTTGTCCTTGTAGGGCTTTCTATCAAGGACTTACCAGCTTTATTACTCAATAAGTTTCTGCATATTCACTGTATTTGAATATAAAATACAATCTGTGAATTAGAAGCAACCTGTTGCTTACAGACCAATGAATTGAGATTAATATAAAGCTCTTGAGTCACATATATCACACAAAATAAGCCCACATTTATATTAAAATATATCACTGCAGTCAAAGATAAAAGGGCAAAAGAATAAGCCTTTCTTCATACACATCCTGGCCAAAGATGAACAGAAAGTCTGCACTTACGGGTTTTGCCAGGAGCTGAGATACTGACTCCTTCCCCATCAGAATAGATTGGAGTAATTGTGACTTTGTATTCTGTATCAGACAGCAGAGGCTGAAGCAGAAGAGTGTTTTGTCTCCCAGGCACCATTACCTGGATAGTCAGAATACCAGAAACAAACAAGGTTAATGATTAGGGCCAAAACCTTTTTATATCATACATGATTTGTGACACCATATTCCACTACTACTGCTGTAGAGCTTGCATTTTTAAATATTTCTGATGCTGTGTGGTAAAATAAAACAATGAAATCGTCACCTCTTTTAGCAGATCTACTGATTATACCTAAATAAGCAGAATAAAAAAAGAGAATGTGCCTATGAGACACCAAGTTTTGTATTAAACCTAAGAGTTCCATAAACCACTGGTATCATATTCATTATTAGTACTTAAACAATTGTACAGACAAAATAATCGTCAGATTTTATTTATTCTTGACTTGAAAGTGATTGTCCAAAGCTAAACCCATTAATAAAGGCTGATTGTTACTTTCTTTCTTTGGGGACAGAAGATCTTCCTTCCCTGGGAGGAGGGAAAATGAATACAGGAGATCAGGAAGCACAAACCGAGCAAACACAAGTACAATAGGTTTGTCCCATCCATATCTAGAGTGGGGACAGTGACATGAAGGTAGCTATTTAGAAGAGGAAGTAGCAGTACACCCCACAAATAGCAGAGGATCCCCAATTGCTGTGAATCCAGAAGCTCTGCAGCAGGAGTCCAACCAGGAAACACAGGAAAAGTAAAGAAGCTGTAGATATCCTTCTGGACTGTTTTGGCTGTTCTAGAGCAAATTAATTAAGCCTTGTTTCTTCTAATACAGGACAAGGTTTCCTCATAAACATCTATTTCTGAAAACCTTCAATGAATGAGTGTGTATATATTTTTTTATCTTTTTTTTTTTCCATAGGAGCCACAACAGCTAGCGTAGTAGAGGTGCCCAAGAAAAGCCTCACAATCTTTTAACTTGTCAGTAAAATTTTAATCTCAGTGAGCCTCAGAAGCCTGAATGTAAGCTACCTGGCACATGAAGAGGAGAGAGTAAAAAAGAGAATACAACCCCCTATTTCCTGCACCAAACCTGTTCTCTGAAGTGATATTCTTGGAAGCAACAGTCCCAAGGTTCATATTTCAGACCCTCCCTGTCCCATGTCCACTGTGTGAATCTATCACCTGAGCCAGCAACCTCAAACATTTGGCAAGCATAAGTTGATAGGCCTATAATAAGGCATTTTAACTCAAAGGGAAAAAGCAGACAGTAAGCCTCAAGGCGTTTTGTTGTTTTAAAGAGGAATGATGCATGTGATGACGGCACAACAAAATTTTCTGAAGCTTATACTCAGAAAAGAAGAAAGCTCTCACCAGATCTAGTGCTCCAGGACACACTCAAACTACTTCTAATTTTGTCAAGTGATACACAGAAAGGCATTAATCTAGTACACCCAGGTGTTGAGACTTGTCAAAGAAATATTTAATTCGTTTTTTGAAACTGGAAATTATATTAGGACAGAACCAACTAAAGGCATGTGCATGACAGACTCTTGTGCTGAAGTGTTCTATACATATATTCAAAACACACAGTCCAAGTTTCTGAAAACAACGACTAAGTTTTTAGGTTTTTAAAAGAGAGGATGCAAGCATTGAGAAGTCTCTCTTTTCCACATCTGCACACCAGCAATCTTCCACAGCACAATACAGTTTTCAACAATGAGAAACATTCTTGGCTTTAAGGAAGAAAAAAAAATGCGATCCTTCCAGCATGTACAGCACACCCAAGAAAGGACATGCAATTTAGGGCTTGACCCTTCTGTAGTGAAAAGTATTCTATTACATTTTTTAGCCCTTGATTTTCAGCCAATTGGATAAGGGATTAAAAAGTTTATTAATATTTTTATGGAAAGGGAGGAGTAACTGAAATTTAACTGACAAAAATCTGAGCCAAAAAACTTAAGCATCCGCCACAGAATTGTCACTCTATAGTATATTTAAGCCCAAATTCCAGAAAACTTTTGTGTTCTGTTTGAGAAATGTAGTTAAACATATGAACGCTACTTTTTTTTAACATCCGTGTTGCACCTCTCAGGAGCTTGAAGCCAAATGATAAAACACCTTCCTTCAGTTTAGAATGTGCTTAATTTTAAGTAAAATCTTAAGTAATTCCTTACTGAGTAAAGTATTTATGCACGCGATTGATTTCAAAGATGAAACACATGGTTAATCTGTTTGCTGAAGTGTGACCAAAGATATCACTTAGTGTGTACTTAAATTTAAATAATTTGCAGAATTAGAGCTAAGATACCTACATAATCTTAAGACTTTATGATTTTCTTTAACGAGCTTTTGAGTCAATTCACTAGTTGACTAGTTGACTAGTTCCAACAGCCAGAATTTAAACACCATTCTTATAGTTTTAGTTTTCTTTTAAAATAATAGCCATTGAATATTATGATTCTATGACTAAAACAGAACTACATATATACTGAATTCGATTAGGCTTTCCAGAACTGAATCAGTAAATCAGGGATCCAAATTTCAGAAATTTTGGATGAACAGTGCAAGTTTGCCACTGTATTATATACTATACTATCATATAGTCAAGGTAAATTCATAAAGCATGTTTTCCAGTCCAAAAGGAAACCACTGCATTAAGAGTTCCTTTTTAGATTACAGATGAATGAGATGGTTAAAAGTAATTTTCTACCAAGGTCTCATAAAAGGTGAATGAAAGCAAAATGAAAAAAGACCGACACATTTTTCTAGAAAAAAAAGATATTCGATTAACTCATTCTTTTAATATTTTTAATTGATATAGTCTAACAGGCTTCAGAAAGAATATCACATTTCCATTATAACTGTCCTACAAACAGAAGTGAGTCACATGACAGACACTAACAGAACTCTAATGAAGGAGGCTGATATAGGAAATATTTTTGCTTTCTGAGCTATTAACTTAGAAAATAACCCTGAACTATACAATTTAATCTGTTTAATGTATCTACACAGAGCTATCTCAAAATTTTGCAAGTTAGTTTTTGTGGAAACCAAGAATTGCAATATTAAGATTTCCTCGAGAAAAAAAAAAAAAGCACTTGGCCTCCCAGCATTCTGAGATTATCTCAAAAAGTCTGAAATCTTAAAACAATACAGCTAGGGTTATTATTTGTTATAAACACAAAAGTGTACATGTAGTATTCTTCAATCTTTCAGATATTTTCCAAAATCTTGATCACCAGAAACTTTTTTTTGGTTAGAAACTGTTAATTTAGATCATCACATTCTATTAGGAAAGTAGCAAATATTATTAGGCACTTAGATTAAAAACTGCTGTTGTTATTGTGATATATTCAGGTTATGTAAGCAGAATGAAAGGTCTGTATTTGAACTTCAATTACTCTGGTTTAGCATAAAATGAGACTGTTAAGACAGGAACAAAATCACTGAAGGTGAAAAATTATTCAAGATCGTCCTGAGCAAACATTTAAAGGTTGTTAAAACAATCTCAGGATAGAAAAAAGGCATAAGAGTTAAAAATACAAACAAACAAAACAGTCAAAAACCTTACACAAATTTAAAAAACACAGGAAGAAGAGGGCAGGCAGGTAGTCTTCTAACTATGACTTCTTTAAATGTGTGTGACTGGGCCTTGATCCTGCATTTGACCGCTTATGTCTGCCGTGCATCAGGTGCTATTAGGATTAAAACTTTGAAGTTCTATCTCACAGTAATACTGGGCATGAATCATTTACTAATTGCAACAGGAATGTCATGTAAGGAGAGATCATGCCTTAGCAATTATTAAGCAATCATTAACCAAACTTTTCAAGCTTATGAAGCTATTCATAAAAAGCCATACAGACCGTTCTTACCGCTTCCTCAGCACGGTCACCTTTCGCGGTGAGATAGGTCACTCTGAATTGCTGAACATTGTACTCTGAAATGTCCCACATCACCCTCAGACTTGAGGTGGTTTCATCATCTATAACAAGGTTTCTGATTCCTGGTCGAAAAACTAAAGCCAAAAAGAATTTAATATTTTATCAATTCTGTTTTTAAATTTTAAATTTTGCTAATTATCACCAAGTCCATTCTAGGGCAAACCCATTCAGTTCAGTCATACTTGGGCTTAACCACTTAAAAACATTTAACATTTTAATAAAATAATAGTTATTATATACTGCCATTAACATATACGATCCCATTTGCTTTATTTATATTACTTTGCTTATGGAACTTTATAATAACCAAAAACTCACTGCAGACAGAATGTTACAGAAGAGAAATAATGTAGAACTGTTGATCCATAAAATTCAGTTTTCTAACTCCCAGGAAGACAAACAGAATCCTCAAAACTAAACAAAATTCTGAAGAGTATTCAAGTTCATATTTATGAGGGGAAAGTGAAAAGAGAGCTGGATTTTCCAAATTAGACTCAGTCCCTGTATTCCTATGTAATAGCTCTGGTACCATTCAGAGCCCCCACATTGTGTTACAGGTTGGCTCCTCGCCCACATGTGGCATGGGCAGGAAGCTGGCTACATACAGACGGGCTGGGGTGGAGTGTGACAGCACGTACCTTTCACCAGTGATGTCCCTCACCTGGGGTCTACACCTCAACAAGATCTTCCATGGCAGTGTGCTGACCACACGAACCATGAGGAATTGGGGTTATCAGCCCCTCAGTACTATCACAGCTCTCTGCCCCTAGATCTGGGTGTGCCAGGTTGTGGGAAGCCTCAGCTCTTTGCCTTCAGCATTTAAACTGTTGACATTTATTCCATTTACCTGCCGTGGTGGGCTTAGAAGTTGTAGTACTGGTAGTAGTCACAGTGGTAGGTATTGTGGTAGTCCCTGCAACTGAAAAAGAGTACTCAGTTCATGAACAGTTCAACAAGATATGGAAGTCACAGTATTAATCTTGTATTTCTAACTATGACAACAAAAACTATGTGCTCACACCTATGAGCACCCCACGCGCTTCAGGCATTTCAGAGACGACAAGGGAACTATTCATTTAGCTTCCTTCAGGCACATGTATTTGCAGGATTAGCACTTAGATCTACAGATAAAACATAATTATAAACTCAACCATTAAAGAAGAATTTATTTAATTCTTGCGGAAATCTTCCGCATTTCTGGCTGGGCTACGCATAATGACTTCCACTTTGACCATTTGTTAAGGTTGTCAGATTAACTGAAATGAGGACTTTATAAGGATGCTTTACTACTGCCCAAGTAAAAACTGAAAGTATACTTAGCACCACTGGGCGATGCCAGCATCATTTGGATGGGCAATGAGCTCTTGTCGTAACAGAAGATTGAAGATTAAGCCTGTGATTTATAAGAATCAAATATATTTTTGAATTTACATGTGAAAAATAGTTGTTTACTTAACTATCCACCAAAAGAGAACGTGCGCATGAATTTTTGAAGAAACATTTCTTCCTCATTGAATAGAAAAAACAGAAATGATCCATATCAGTTTACATCATTACAACAAGTATCCTAACCTGCACTTCAACAGCAATTTATTGGTACTTTAATAGGCTAGATAAGAAAAACATCTTCCCCCATTAAAGCTCTCTTTGTATGCCAGAAATAAATTGTTGAATAGGTGCTTTTCCCATAACCTTCCATACAGCTTTCTTTTGCACAAAAAAAAAAAAAAAAAAGTCCTTCCAGTAAACCCCAAAAGTCTCATCTGTTAGAGAAAAATAATGCCAGCAGCCAAGGACAAATTATTTTTCATGTCTGACAGCGTCCAATGTAGACAGCAAGGACACACTTTTTTTTTTTAAGTTGAAAACATAAATTCTCTGTGTGATTGAGTAATGCTAATTTCCACAAATGGTACATTACTCCAGAAACAGACTTGGAAAAATTAACACACTTTCAGATTCAGACAGTTTTAGAGGTGGGCATGGGAAGCACCAGTTACTTGACAGAGGATGGAAAAGAGACAAAAATCTTCAGAGCAATGGTTTTATCACACAGCAGATTTACCAAGTGCAGAAGATGCATCTTTATGCCCATGTCATCCAGCCGTCTGGCCTAAATAAGACTTCTACTTATATTAGCTCAAAGTTAAGAATATATTTCTTTACTAAATAGCAATAGATTTACATATATGACTAAGTGTGTCACTGAAACAAAGACCTTAGCAATATAACTGAAATTGCTGGCCACTGTTTTGGTTATGACTATAAATTACACTGTATATGATTTACAAGTTTTATCTTTGTTATTTCCATGTTAATTTCACAGGATGCCTGTGTGAACTCTCTGGAGCAATATTTCAGCCAAGAGTGAACACAACTCCTGTTGAGTACAAATTACATAAATAAGAAAGAACAAGGCATAACGTAAACTGCAAACATCTTCAATGAAATTCCTGTAAAATATTTACTTTAAAACATTGATTGCCCCTCCAATCTAATATATCTTCTAATGGGGAACACTGTTCTGAGACTAAATATTGAAATGTAGGATGAAAGAATATCTTTCCAGATCCAGTGGTTATCAATACCACTGCTCAGAGAGGGAGCCAAGCCATCATTTTGATTCAATGCCATCTACTGCATAATATTAAATAAGAAAAGGAAAAAATACAGTCAGCAAAGCCCTTTTGCTAAACCACCACATTCTTCAATATTAGAGCTACCCAAAGATGGACTATATTTTAAGTATTAGATTCATACATTAAATTTAAACCATTTAAACATCTCTAAAATTTATAATCAAGAGTTTGTCTTACATGTAGCTCCAAGAACAGCAACAACTTCACTTTCACTTTCATCATCAAAAACTGCCAGCAAAGAAACTTCATATTCTGTATCGGGCAACAAACCCTCAATAACATAACTGTCTGCGTCTCCACTTAAGACAACCTAAATAACAAAGCAAGATTAAAGAAAATCAGTTCTACATTTGATTAATCTATACAAAGTGACTGCAGTCAAGGAAGGAAAATGGATTCTCCTTTAAAATAAAAGAAATCTACACTCAGATATGCCCAAATTATTTATTAGCTATGTGGAAATAAAAAGTATCACAGAGTAAGACAAGGAAAAAAAAAACACTTAAGAAAATTTTAAATTTATTTATTACTTTGTGTCTGGCTTGATTATTCTAATGTGTGATCTTATACTTTCACCCACAACTAATTAATTGCTAAAGCTGAACATAAGCATTACATTTGAAAATCACAAATTCAAAACATTAATCAATGAAAGCAACGTAACAAAGTAGATTAACTTCCATTCATATTTCTACCATCTGATCACATATACTATGACAAGCATATTCAGCATCTCTACAGCTTTGCAAAACGCTGTTTCTATACCAGATTTATAATCTGAGTTATGATTCTACACTTTTGAATGCAACTTGAGGAATACAGATAAAGGCACTCTGCAAACCATTGCAATAAATGTAAAAGGTTACTACTAACTCCACCAAGCCCTAGTTGCCCTAAGTTACTACACTCCCTCTGCCCCAGACTGCTAGTACATCAGCTCATCTGGGGTACCGCTCGTGAAAATGAACGTGGTTACCTCTGACAGTTTAAAGAGAGGCTCTTTAGTATTTTTACTACGTCTGCTTCAGTATGATTGAACACGGTGAGGGAGTGCTCATACAATCAGTGTCACTGGCAGATTTGACGTGCGTACACATTAAATTGCAGGAAATTGGGAGAAGGCATAATTTATCCCACTAACAAAGCTGGATCCAGAAAGGATGTCCACAGCCAAAGAAATTGATTTCATTGATTTTTACTGGAAGAGGCCAACAAATGGACTGACTTGTTTGGGGAATGGATATTAGCTTATGCAGATAAATACTATCATAAAACAATCTTTCTTTGGAGTAACACTGGCAAGTTTTCAAAGGTGGCCACTGTATAAATGGAATCAAAATAAGACTTACAATGGAAATCAAACAATATATATATATGCAGCATAAAGTCTACTACAACAGCTAGCATAAATAGTGAACCACGCTTTATTCTTTTGATGACCACATATTTCCTGAGTTGACAGATAGGCACAATACAGGAAAAAAACTTATACCCTAGGGAAGAGGGACCCATCAAGCAATCACAGACTTTTGGAACTCAGATACAGAAAACAAAAGGAGAAAAATTAGTTGGGCCCATGTCTTCTACAATTATCAAATAATGAAATAGGCAGCCCACACTGCGTACTCTGGCACGGATTTTCTTGGGAAAAATTCAGAAATGAGCTGGAGTGAGTCTAGCTGTATTCTAAGTAGGTATAAGTAATATCTTCCTTTCCGATTCACCAGAGCCTCTAGTCATGGCTGTCATCACAGAATTTCTATACATAGTTACTATCTTACACACAACTTTGGCAAACTTTCTGAAGCATAACTTCTATCACCCTCCACCCCCTGCTAATTTAGCCCACAGAGAAGAACAAAAAAAAAAAAAACCACAAAAGCACTGAACTTTCGAGTGGAGAGGAGAAATAATAGAAGCAAAAATAGTAACAAACAACAGAAGTATAACAGCATGCATTTCCTACTTTAACCTACAAATAAAAGGTCACTCTTAAAAAATGTATTCTGGCTCTTTAGTGCTAACACCCCACTAAACTCTCCTCACACATTAATAGTGTGAGTGAAGCAAGCTGAGAGGTGTGTAATTCTCAACACCACTCCGTGACCCCACTCAGCTAATTGGCAAGTTGGGTCTTGGGAGACAGAGAGGGAGTACATGTTGTTTCTCTGCATGACTGATCACTTAGCTGGGAAAGAAGCTTAAAGAGGCAACAGCCCGGAGGTATTGTGCTATCCTAGGCCTGACCCCATTAGAGAGGTCATGCAAGGAGAACAAGAAAGAAGCTTGGGTATTTTTATTTTATTTTTTATTTTCAACATACAAAAAATATTAGGGCCTCCAGCAGTTCTTAATGAATACAACGAACAAGCAGAACCTCAGAAGTTCAAATATTTCTTGGTCACTGATTCTCACACTCAAAGGACACCACAGATACCATCTCACAAAAAAAATCATATGGCTTAAAGGGATTCAGTGACAACTACTCATTGGAACTTAAAAGAGAAACAGATCAGTTCATCTACAGCAGGAGGATGCTATGGGATGACCTGTGCCCACTCACTCACCTGCCAATTCCTTCTTTTCCTTGCTCATTCCTGTAATTTCTTTCAGCAGTGTGCAGGACTACCCTTGTCAGCTGAAAGAATCAACTACCTTTACAGAAAATGCCACATAACCTAATCTGGAAAGACTGCTTTCTGCCTTAATGGATGAAAGAATGATGCATGAAATCTAGGCACAGTTAGGAAATGCCATCTTTCCCCATCACGTTCTCTTCCCCAATCAACAGTTTGCAGATGTAGTCTCTCTTCACTTGCCAACTGAGCAAGATGCATGGAGGATATAAAAGACTGAGGAATACAAGCGAAGCAAAAACTGTGAGGGAATAAATAATGAAAGAGAGGAAATGAGAGAGACTATGAACAAGAAAGATTTGGGAAAGGGAGAGAAAGCGTCTGTTGCAAAATACTTCGAAAAAGAGAATAAACAGAAAAAGCCTAAATGGAGGAAAAATTATTTGAAAATTTAGACTGATGAAAATGGCACTATGGAGAAGATGCACAAGGGCCTAGAGCAAAAAATGGAGCATGTGGAGGAAAAAGAGAAAGAGCCATTAAGAAGGAAAAAAGGAGCCATCTAATAAATAACTATGTGTAAACTTTTATCTTTCAAACATCTCATAACTAAGGATTCACAGGCAATTTTAATGGGGCCAGCTTATTAGACAAATGTGGAGCATTATGTGAAGACATCACAGCTCTGGCTCAGTTACCACCATCTTCTCCACAGCAAAATGAAGAATATGAACCTTTGAAAACTGAAGTAGCATCAAACAGCAAAGCTAGTTCTATGCAATTGGCACATTACAGACTAGATTGATTATTCGCAAAAGATGTCTTCTCACTTCCTCTTCAAAAAGAAACTGGAATATCTGTTTGATTATGGTTTAGAGAGCTTTGCAACAGGACAGACCTTTCTCAAAGTCAACTGGCCATACTTAACTGGCAAAAGTTGAAGTATAGGTGACCTCAGAATGGAATTCCCTCTTCTGTTTCACACTGTCAGAGAATCGATGCAACTCACCTCTTCAGATTCTCCTCCATCCAAAGGAATCCATGCCAATCTGTAAAATGCAATATCTGAGGAGGTGGGTTTCCAGCTGACCCTAAAACTATCTGTTGATGCTTCATCAACTTCCAAATGCTGGGGAGGTGGAACTTTTTCTGCAAAATATTATGCAAAAGAAAAGTGAAAGTAAATTATTCTCTAAAACTTACATAGATGGCAACATCAAGGACACACCATTTTACCTGCAGCTTGTTACAAAGAGTATAACATGGGAGGTGGATAACAAAGGCACAGCAGATTCTTTGCACACTTGCTTGGGGAAGTGTTTTTGTTACTGGGGAGGGAGATATACACAGTACGTGCTCTTTACCTACTCTAACTGTACAGGCCTCATAATCCTCTCTCCACTGAAGGAGCTCCATGCAATACTAACTCCCTTTCCTCTGCTCAGAGCTCTGGGCACCATGCTGTTTTCCTTTCCACTACCTCAAACCAAATTCCCAATCTCTGTCCTTTCCAGAGGCTGTCTGTACATTTCCACTTGCAGTTTGCATATAGGTATCAACCTCTTGCTCTGTACATGTATGTCCTCCTTCCTTGTCGACCTCATCTTTCTCTTTCCTCCCTCAAAGTCCTTCTCCTCCTTTTCTTATGTTGGAAAGCATTAATAAGTGTCATTAGCCATTTGTTTAATGCACAATTTGCTGAACTACGGTTACAGAAACCTTAACTGTCCTAAACAGACTACAAGAGCTTTACATGTCTTACATCTTCTCCTTTTGGTGTTCCAGTTTCCCTCTGGTTCTACCCTTTATTGCCTAGATAATTCACTGGTTGAATGTATGATTCAAAAAACTCATCACACTGCAGAGCTTAAGAGACAAATGTCATCACATTGAATGATGCTTCAGAAAGCTAGGGAGACAACTGCTTACTACCTAACTGCAATAAAATGCACTTTGAAATGGCTGATTATGCAAAGACTGAAGAAATAAACCTTATCCACACAAATGCTTTCACGATGCCAGATAACTCCCATGAGTGAGGATGCAATTGGCCCCATAACAAGGGAGTAAGGAAGCTGAATACCAATGAAAATAATAGAAAGGATTCTGTATATCTGAATCCACAGTCAGAGACAGTTTCTGTTACCGGTCTCACTTTCCACTAAAGTGAGTATGGAAATTCTTTCTTGAAAAGCCTTCAAAAGTTCAAACATACATACTTACTTGTGGTAAAGCTGCCAGTAAGTGGTTCAGACTGTCCTTCATCATACAGGGAGAAAATAGCAACAGTATATTCTGTAAGGGATGTCAGACTTGTTAAAGTATGCGTTGAAACACGATCAACTTCCACCTAGAGAAAGCATAATTTGCAGGAGACATTGATCATACATTAGGAATAAGGAAGCAAAGTTGCTTTACATTTTCATGAAATTCTGCTGGGTAACAATGATACAGAAAGAGAATGTCATGTAATTAGTAAACAAATTCTGTGGAACTATGAATAATGATAATTTCAAGGCACAAAAGCTGACATTAAAATAAAATAAATTAAAAATTAAAATAAATAGTTTATGACAAACTAGAGAAAAGGAGAATTCAGCCTTAGTAAACCTAACTCATTAGCTAACAGATCAGTACTATGTGTTCAGGAACACAGAAGTGTAAGGAAATTTCACATGATTACACATAACTACCTATAAAGATTTTTTTTTGAGGTTTAAGTTACATATAACAACTTATTTTGTACAGGATCTGGCCTGTCTTAATAATCAGACCCACTTACCATGATTTTATTAAAAACTTTTTCTATATTTTCTTGGATTTCTGTATTAGTATCACTCCATCCCATCTTTCATTCTCTCAGATAATTCATGCTGCTAAAAGCTATTATAAAGCACCTTAGTGTAACTAAGTAACAAGGCACAACTAAATATTGCATAACTGAATTAGTAAATGCACAAGTCTAAGCTAGAAGAAATTGTTATCATCTTATCATTCTGTTCAAGTCAATTCCTGTTTCTAGGAAGCAAGTTTTCAATATATAATTACTGCAATAACTGTTAAGAAAATGTGTTGAAGCCTTCAGTCTTTTCAAATGACCTTGAGTTCATGCCACATGATGTACTGAAAGCCTTGTTATCTGGACTGAATCCAGAATAAATATTTCCATACCATACATTTAGCCAAGATCCTACAAAACATTACTCACTTGAGTAGTTTCCTTCAGTTTATGTGCACCAGCAATGACTATTCTAGTAAGAAGTGTACAGTACTGTGTCCCACACATGTGATTCACTCCAAATGGATGTTCAATACTAAGAAACTGTTAATTGCACTAAGTTCCAGAATTCTTTAGCAAAGCTTTTGTTACAGCTTGCAAGGTAGCTTTTGTTTACAAAGGTTACCCTTAATAATTACAGAAGTTTAGGGAAGTCTCAGACTGGTTAAGGGAAAGGAGGAGCTATTAATTTACCTCATTGGTTTCCGTTCCATCTGTTTTAACATACATGATGCGATAGCCATTTACATTTTTGGAAGCAGGATCCCATGTTAGCTTAGCACTATTGTGTCCAACATCAGAAAATTTCAAGTTTGTTGGTGGACTTAGAGGCACTTGAAAAGCAAGAAGATAAAATCATGGTTTTAGCTGTGAAACTTTTCATCTTTTGAAAATACGCAGCACATTTCCCATTGAAAAACTCAAATGACCAATATTTATATTAAAAAAGATACATTCCCTTCATCAATAGGGCTACACAAGTACTTAAAGACAGGTAATATGGTTTAGCTCCTTGCTGAAGCAGAACTTTCAGTCTTGATAAGTGTGTCTCAGCTAATGTGGAAAAAGAAATTATGCTCCTGCTCACAGTGGATATCATAGCAGGATCTAACCTACACAATACTTATAATGAATTTGTGTTTGTATTTGTAAATTAATGTAATTCAACTAGATCTGTACCTTGTATGTACTTTTTTTCTGTAAGTATTCTATCAAAAAGATTTCCTGACAGGAATATTTTGGCAAAACAGCTTCTGAATATAAAAGTCACTGACATAAGGGCAAGCTTGTCCAAAAGCATAATAAGTTCAGAAGATTTCCAAAGTTGCTAATTGTGTTTTTGTTTTTGTTTTATATCTCCGCTTAACCTTTTTCCTTTCTTACACAAACGAATCCTTCGTTGTGTAGAAGATCCCATTCGGCCGAAGCTGTTTCCTAACAGCAACCTCAGTTAAAGCCATATTTATAGACTATACATTCCTTGACTGTCATGAGCTGGAGGAAAACTACATCATGCAACAGTCTCAGATTGCTTCCACTTTTCTATCATACAAGAGGAAGTAATTTGTGCTGTCTCTGTTACCCCCAGCGGTAGGTTCTGCATTACCCCAACCTCTGCTAATTTTTTTCCAAGTTGTGAAACTTATCTCTATCCATCCTGCCTTCACACACACACACTCCTCACCAATCCACATGGACAGATAAATACCAGCACTTCAGGAATTGTTTCCCTCATGCAAGAGCACATGGGTAAAAGCAAAAGATAAAAAATGTATATTATATGGGTTCTTTATTCAGACTCAGTGACTCAGAATCTGCAAGCAAATGCTTAACCAGCTTAGGAACAGTCAAGTCAACTTGGCTATGAGGAAAGAGAAGATGAGAACAGAGTGGAATTACACTAGATGGGTTTGCCACACTTTCTGGCATTCGATATGTTCCTCTGAGTCAAGTGAAGGGAGTATCACGTGCTGGCTTTCCTTTCTACTTTCTGTCAGTCACGGAATTCACTTCATTTCACCAACCTGGCCATACCACAAAATGCTTCAGTCTCAGCTCTTTCCTTTTGGAACATAATCTCCTGACAACATTGCTCACAACCAGACAGGCAGTCCTGCTGCCAGAGTTACACGATACTTACAGTAAGACTTGGGTAAATCCTGCCCCCCCCCCCCCAAAATGCTAACTCAAAATAAACTTACTGATCATGCTGCCTCGTGGCACAGAGAGAGGTTTCACTACACTGACTAAGATGACACTGCGTGTAGAATAATTTTTAATAAACACAGACTGATACTACATGTAATGCTACTGCAAATAAGGCAGATCACTCTCCAGGCAGATATATGGTCCAGGAAGAAAATACCAGGTAGCCTGTTCTTTAGTTGGAAGATAGAAATAATCACAATGAAAGAAAAAAAATAGCTTAAATCTGAATCCAGGCAGGGAAGACATTACCATTGTTCAATGGTAATGACTGTGTGTGACAGGTGTGCTCACCAAGAGCTTTCTTTCCTCCCAGACTGCCCCAATGGCTGATCAATCAAAGCCTGTTAGAAAAGGCTTATTTGAATAGCTGCATAGAGAAGGCTAGAATTAATCCTCTTGCTTATTACAGTGCTAAAGACCAGTCAGAGTTGGCTGCACTGAGTCACCTTAAAAATAAATGAAGGTTGCAGGGTTAGTTTTTTTTATTCTGGTCTGGTAACAGCAAGGATGATGGTCTGACTAACATATGTTACTAGCTTCTGTGATCAAACACTGAGGTCATGAATCCTCAGCTTGTGCCAACGTATCTGGAATTTGCATGTGATCTTCCATCCAACGTGTTAGAAAGGTTTAGCGCTGTGCAACCTGGAAGATCATATGACATGAAGTGCATTCAAGCTGGCACAGTCATAAACTACATAATCTACTGTTCGGGATAAATGAAAAACAGATATTGACCAAAAGCAGGAAAAAAAAAGAAAAGAAATGGGAGACAATAGGAGAGAGAAGGACAGAGAGAGAAAAGTCAAAGATTTGATTCTCCAAGTGTTAAGCATCTTCCACACTTTTCAAGTCCACAAACACACCCAAGTTGCAGTAGTTCCCTGTCTGTCCTTTTCTGTCTTGAACTGTCCTCTCAGAGATGACCCAGTTCAAACAGCACTTCCAGAACTTCTTCCACCATTACCTTACAGGACATTGCTCTGGACCTTCTTTTTCTTAGCACTCACATACCTGAACTTCTCTCACCTATTAAATGTAAGTCCCTTTCACACTGGCCTACTCAAGCCAGGAGCACAAAACAAGGGGAAGCAATCACTCCACTGCTGGAAACAATAGAGGTATCACTGAACACAGTCCCAAAAATATCCCTGCAGCACAATTGCTTATTTTCAATTCCTTTGTCTTCCAAATGCTGAGGCTATTTAGAGAGCCGACACACAGTGCTGCGTACAGTTAGCAAAGGACAGAATTTAGCTGGCCAAACTCTTGCTGCTTATTAAAAACACATCATCTATCATGAGTGCACAGGCGCTTTCCAACCCCTCATTTACCAGATGTTAGGCAGCGGTGGTTGGACAGAAATCTTCCCTTGCTTCTTTTCCATCTGTACTGACTACTGAGCCAGAGGAATGAACTTCTCCATCTGAGCAGACTCCTCCACACACACACCTGGTACCCTGGCTACAGGAGACTAAACAGCAGTCTCAGTTTAGTTCTACATGGTGACCTTCATCCACCTTCAGCAAGTTCAGAAAACTATCATTACTTCCACTGAAATCAACAGGGATACCCATAGTACCACTACCAACAAGAGAAAAGAGTTCAAATCGGATTTTAAAATCAGATGTCTTTTCTAATATGTGCAAAGACTATTCTGAAGTTTTATTAACACTGATGTGAATAAAGGTATGTGCTACCCACATGTAGTTTCTTGTCCTGTAAGGGGATCACTAGCTTCTTCTCCAAACATGGCATAAACTGTGACTGTATATTCTGTATTCGGCAATAGTCCATCCAGTTCAAGTTCTGTTGAAGCCTCCCCAATTTTTATCTAAAAACACCATGAATAAAAAAAAGACATGTTATTTCTGAATTAGCTCATGATGGAAAACAATGTTATTTACACAGTTGGAATTAAATTTTTTTGATCAAATGCTTTGCCGAGCATTTTTCTGATATTGTGCCTGCAGCACATGGTCCAAGATTTTGGATTTCTGCACAATAATCAAAAGAACAGAATTGTCAAAACGGCCAAAAAACAACATGCAGGTAAGAGAACTCTGACGGTAACTAGTCAGTTAGCAGTGACACAATAGTCCTCTCCAGAATGTGCAGCTACTATGCCCTTTCCATTCCCAGCTTCATCTTGCTTCATCTTCAGTCTTTTACATGAGAAATTCATTTCCATGCACGGCAAGGCTCAGATTTTCTGTTTGCTAATTCAGGTGTGCATCACTTTCCATTTCCACCTCTTCAATGAGAGCCACAGCAACATGAACTGACTTATTTACTGGAAAAAAGTCTTTCTTCAGGGTTAGGCTCAGCCCTCCTGATTCAGCTAGGTTTCAGGGAGAGACTCATTTAGCAGAGAACACAAGTCCATGCGAGCTTTTGGTAGCTTCCTACAATCTTTCACACACAAGTTTGCATGCCCTAGCATGCTTTTTAGTGTTCCTGCTTGGACAGAAATGCTACACATAATCTTAATTATACATACAGAAACTTGAGCATAAAAACTTTTTAAATCCTGCCCCAAAAGTTTCATTGGAACTATGCCAGAAACTATTTTTAGTCTACTGCTTTACTGTATTTTAAAATAGAAGACTATAGTTTACCTTGTCCCACTTTCTTTTCCTTCTAAAGATACCTACTAAAAATCACTTTTGATGGAAGGCATTATTTTTAAAATTGAAAAAATAAATGTTGGACAGAATTAGAAGAAAAGCAATAAATGTCAGATTTGCCAATTTGATTTACTTTCAAAGGTCCTGATGAGTACAAAGGCTTAACTTCATATTCTTCTGATAGCATACTACTGATAGAAATATCTAACAGATATATCTAACCCCACCTTGTTTTTTGGGTTTTTTTGAGTGTTAGCTTTATATGATGACGCAGTTTTGCCTCTTATCATTTAAAAAGAGTCACTTTAATTCAGCTGAAATTGTTGCATTTTTTATGACAATGACATATAAAAATACTCAACTTGTACCTGCCCTCTGTTCATAAAGTCTAATATACAGTACTTAAGGCGGTCATGGAAAAAAAAAAGAAGTATTTACTGATAAAGTTGAATATTAAAGGCCAAGTACTGTTTTATTCTCTAAAATGTTTATTTCTTGAATAACTGTTACTCAAATGAAAGCTCAGTACATCACCTCCTTTTCATCTGCAGCCAATCCTTCTGTCAGAGGAGCGTACAGGATCATGTAACCTGTGGCACCCGCTACTCCATTCCACTTAGCTCTCATGCTGCTGTGAGACACATTGTACAGCTGTAGATCTGATGCCATTGGCAAGGCAACTACAGAAAAAGACAGACACTTTGGTTGCCCCACTTGAATAACCAGATATTTTTCAAACAGTTTATTTTACGGCAGAAAACACAAAGGAATACAGCTATCTCCAGGCATGGAAGTGCTGTCTGTATGACACAACTATGCAGAGCTGATTAGTAAATAAAAGACTGCAGAATTACAGAAACAAGGAAATTATGATCTAACCACACCAGGTTTTGCCAGGGCAAAGTTAGTCCTTACAAAGCATTGAAGCTCTTTGTCTTAGATAGCTTTGAACACTTCAAGTGAGAGGATTTCAGTTCTTTAAGCACCAAATCACTCTGTTCAGATCTCACCCTCCCTTCTCTCTGATCTGTACGAGGATAACCACTTGCTATTGAAGAATGGGCAAGGTTGCTATAAGGAACAAGTCCCCAGAGGTTGCTTTTTTACAGCAGGAGTTCCCAAGCCAGGGTCTGGGAGAGACAGCCTTGATGTAGGACACCCTGGAGGAAACCCTGAATGAGTAAATCGCACGTAGCAAAATATTTTGACAACAAGCTGTTGTGTGTTTAAATCCTGGAGTGTCCAAACTGACTCCCAGGCCTATGTCACTGGGATTATGCAAATGTTAGCAAGATCACCCATCACAAATCATGGTGAATGCTAATTTGTTGAGTGTGACTAAGCAGGCTGAGTGAAATTCAAACATTATTAGGAGGTTTACTCGTGAATATATGGCATTGATACTAGAACACAGCGCCAAACCAGGTCCCTGAATATTTCTTTGCATTTCTATAACTCTTTATAGTAACATTTTGCATTTCTCTGATTGTCCTCATTTTCCTCCTTTCACATAGTAATGTCCCAATGCCTCTCAACCAGTCACTGGAGAGATATAAGGCAACTTTGGATGCTCCTTTGGAACTTCTACTCTGAGAATAGTCCCTCAAATGAATTAAAGGGTTTGAAAGGTACAGAAGGCAATTGGCAATTGATATTAGTCCTTTCCTATTAGGAATTCAGAGAGACCGTAACAGACTGGATGTTAAGACTCCACAAAGCTCTGCTTTGCACATTTCTGAAAAATCTGATATGCAAACACATATTCAGCAACCAATTCGCATTACAATTCTAATAATTCACAGAGCATTTCTAACCTCCTTGTCCAAACACAAATTGCAACCTGTCTAGCTGACATCTCCAAGGAGGTGTACGTCCATTAGATTATGTTCAACAAGCTCTAATAGAGCTTGTAACTTCCTGCACACAAAACACACCAGCCTCACCCTTTCTTGTTCATTGAGGCTGTTCACTCAGTCTGTCGGTCAGGTCTGTAAACTGGGCTGAAATTTCAGCTCAGGCCTCTCTTTTGGTTTCCACTTCCAGGTTACCTATCTTCACTTCCAAAACTTTCACATTGAATTTCTAGGTTTCACTATAAGGACAAACTACCCATAAACATTTTCAAATTTACTTCAGTTTCCTCCCACAGAGGTCCACTCAGAACTCTGATAAGCTGTAGAAAGAAACTGATCCCGTTGAGGTATTCCGAGGGTACTTTCCACCACATTGTCTGATTCCTGTTCAAACCGCCCCAGGATCACACAGAGTGTATCCATCACCTGCCTTTTTACTTATTTTGTTTCTAATTATCGCCAGGAAAGGTATCCTCTTTCTAACTCATGGTCTCAACAGGAACTCCTAGATATTCTGGCAATATAAATGATATTATAATATTAATATTATACTATAAATAATAATTAATGAAGCGACTAGAAATTAAACAAGTGTTGTTTACTGGAATTTTCAGCTAAAGAGCTCAGAATCTGAAATATAAATAATCATTAGAGAATGCTAATTTGCATCTTGGACAGTTACTGATAAAGTCATGGGGATAAACTAAACCAGAAGTATACTGAAAAACAACTGGAATAAATTAAAACAGACAAAAATATATTTGCAACAAATTAAAATGTGAACAGATTTCATATTTATTTCAGGTTAGAAGTGACTATTAAGTCACTTTTAACTGTTAAATAGTCATGTTATGCATATTGAGTGTGTATATTTCAATTTCATACACCTGTAAGTAATTTTTAATGTTCTATATAAGCAAATGTGCTGTTCTTCACAATGGTGGCTAATTTTAATCTGTCAGTATCTCACACAAAGGCAAGAATGTAAACTACAATTTTTCCATAGTTCTCCATTAGGATAGTTAAAAAAAAAAAAAAGAAAAATGAAAAACTTTTAAACTGCATGTATTTTATCATCTGGAGTGATTAATACTTGCACATGTCAGACTGTCACTTCTAACACACTATCAAATCAGTGCTTGATGCTGCATGACCTTGGGGTGTGATCTGATCGGATCTCAGAAAGTCAGCACGGCTGGGCTCAGTCAGAACTTGACTAGGTGACATCAAAGGAATACCAGGTGCAATAGGAAATGATCCTGTTGGCTCAGTATTGTGCCTCTGTTCTTTCTGCCTCAATAAATTTAACAGTTCCTAACACTGTGTTATGGGGTAAAACATGGCTAGAGATGACCTTTTGGGAGACTGAGACAAAAATACAAGTCTCAAATAATTTTATATGATCCTATTTTACTTTATTTTCAGATTGGGAAGATTAGTATTGACACAGAATCAAAGAATTGTTGAGGATGGAAGGCACCTCAAGATCATCTAGTATAGTTTCCCTCTTCAGTCAGGATCTGCTGTAGCAGATTGATGAGGATCATGTCCAGTAGGGTTTTAAATATCTCCACAGATGCAGGCTCCAATCTCTCTGGACAACTTGTTCCAGTGTTTGACCATGACAGTAAAAAAAAGTGCTTTCTTTTGTTCAGATTTAATTCCATGGTTTTTAATTTGTGTCCATTGACTTTTCTCCTGTCAGTGGGCACTACTCAGAAGAGTCTGGCTCTGAGAGTCTGGCATCAGGGATATTTACACGTTTATAAGACCCACCCAAGCCTTCTATCCTCCAAGCTGAACAGCCATAGCTGTCTCTCCTCTTATGAAAGATGCTCCAATCACTTCATCATCTTTGTGGTCCTTCACTGGACTCACTCCAATACACCCATGTCTCTCATGTACTGGGAGTCCAGCACTGCATATAGCACTTCACATGTGGCCAAACCAGTGCTGAGCTGAGGGGAAGGATCACCTGCTGGCAATGCTCTGCCTACTGTAGCCATGGAGGTGACTGACCTTCTTTGCCATGAGGGTGTGTTGCTGGCTCATGGTCAGCTTGTTGTCTACCAAGACCCTCAGGTCTTCTCTGCAGAGCTGTTTTCCAGGCAGTTGGCCACCAGCGTCTGGGTTTATGCCTCCCCAGGGACGACTTTGCACTTCCCCTTCCTGAACTTCCTGGGGTCAAACATGACTTCCCCTTCATAAATCCATGCTGACTACTCGTGATCACCTTCCTGTCCTTCATGCATTCGGACAGGGTTTCAAGGATAGTTGCTCCATCATCTTCCCGGGGATTGAGGATGACCAGCCTGTAGTTCCCTGGATCCCCTTCACAAAGATATGACATTAGCTTTCTTCCAGTTTTTAGGAGCCTCTCCCAGTCACCATGACTGGGAGATAATCAAGAGTGTCCTCACAATGACATAAGCCCTTAGCGCTCCTGGGTGCAACTCATCGGGTCCCCTGTGTAAGTTTGCTTAAGTGCTCCCTATACTGGTCCTCCTCCAGTGAGAGTAAGCCTTCTTTGCTCCAGACTTCCTCACTGATCTCAGGAACCTGGGATTCATGAAGGCCATTTTTACTGGTAAAGAGTGCGTCAAAGAAGGTATTGAGTACCTCTGCTTTTACCATATCATTTGTCACCAGGTTCCCTGTCCCATTCAGGAGTGGTCCCATGTTTTCCCCAGTGTTCCTTTTACATTGACCTGTAAAGTCCTTTGCTGTTGCTCTTCACATCCTTTGCCAAATTCAGCTCCGGGTTGGCCTTGGCTTTCCTAAACTTATCCTGCAAGATCAAACAGCAACTCTATATTTCTCCTGGGTCACCTGCCCCTGCTTCCACCTCTTGTACACTTCCTTCTAATGTCAGAGCTCAGATGGGAGTTCCTTGCTTACCATGCAGGCATCCAGCCACCTTTGCTTGACTTCCTACTCGTCAGGATGGACCATTCTTGAGCTTGGAGGAGGTGATCCTTGAGTATCAAGAAGATTTTATAGAACCCTCATCTCACCAGGGCCATATATATTTGGATTCTTCCCAACAGATCTCTGAAGAGGTTGAACACTGCACTCCTGAAATCCAGAGCAGTGGTCCTGCTTTTTGCCCTCCCCACTCCTCATAGAATCCTGAACTCCATCATCTCACGGTCACTGCAGCCAAGGCTGCCTGTGACTTTAAAATCCCTGATCAGTTCTTCCTTGTTGGAAGTTATCAGCTTCAGCAGAGCACCTTCTGTTGTTGGATCCTCAATCACCTGTGTCAGGAGGTCAATGCACTCTAGAAATCTTCTGGATTGCTTGAACCCTGCTGTGTTTTTCTGCCAGCAGGTATCAGCTACTGATACATTTCATACTGACTTTCTGGCTCCTAGTTTTAACAAAAGAGTTATTCTTTACTCCTCTCCTAGCATCTGTAATATTCACTAGAGAAAATAACTCTAATTTGTATACAGACATATAAAATTCCTATGATCTATAACGGCACTTAATCTGAGGTACTAACATGGTTTTCATTATAGAACCCAAAATTGTAAATGTATTCATTCTAAAAATATCCCAAGTCATCATTTTACCGGTAGAAAATCAACCGAATCATTGAGAAAGTAACTTACAGAAGTTACTTGAAATATTTGGCACTGGTGGGAATCACATGCAGGTATTTCTGGTCCCACCTAATACTCCACTCATTAGATCATCTTCAGCCACAAACCTTATTTATAAAGCTTGGCTCCACAGACAAAATTTAGGAATGTTCTAATTCAGCGTTCAATACAACTGACTTCAAAGTTCAGCCCAGAGATAAATAAAACCTTTCTCAGTGTTTAAAGATCTGCAGAGCATTTGGACTTAGGAACCTGGCCCAGAATTAATTCAAACAGAAATTAATTTAAGACAAATGCATTAAAAGGAGCTAAATTTAAAAAGACTCCCTTTTGTATCTCTTTTTCACAAAGACTGCAGTTTACACAGTGTGATTAAATGCAGACAGTCAAATCTGTAACAAACATGATTAGGATACTCACGCGTAGTTTCAGTTCCACGGAGGCCCTCGCTAGCAGCATTTGAGTATATAGCAAATACAGCTATCTGGTACTCAGTTAAAGACATCAGGTTTTTCAGAACTGCTGTTGATAAGCTTCCATCTACCACAACCTGTTTAGAAGAAAGTTCAACTAAATATTCATGTGACAAACTAACTATCTTGCTATCCAGTCAATAACTCTGTCTTTCACATGGTTTTTAAACTGACATCTAAGAATCAGTGTGCTAGACTTCAATTCATAAGCTGAATTTGCTTTTGCTACCTTTGTGTATAGTCAGGCATCTGGAAAAAAAGAAAGCAAGTATGTACATAATTCAAATGTTTAGCTGATGTAAGTAGCTGTGCAGAATAAAGAACTGTTTAGATAAAGTATATGCAATGCAGTTTAACTTGTGTATTGGTCACTTTTTAATATAATTAGTACACCATCATACATATTCCTTTAGGACTATATATGTACACACTGTACTACAAATTCACATTAATGCATATCCATGCTAAATACAATGCTTCTAGTGCAAAAAAAATATATCCTTAGCAAAATCCTTTTGCTCTTTTGCATTTCCATTCCCTTTTGTGAGTTGTCAGCAAAAGCCAAAAGCTTGCTTTACTGCATTTTTTGCATGTCTCCAAGATGCCTCTAACTCCTATGCAAATAAAAATCTCTAAATTTTCAATGATCAGCCGTAGACATCCCAAAATATACATCCATATTTTCTTCCTTTTATGAATTCTTTTTTCTTAGAACTGAAAATCTGGCTTACCATCAGCTCCTACCTGTAAACAGAATGGCACAGGGGAAGTTGATTGATTTGTTTCAAGTAACCATATGTGTAAGCAAAAATGCAGGCACTTACTTGAAGGTACAATTCACGCCATTCCCCAGAAGCATTCACACATTTATAGCACATTTACTTTAAATTACATAACAGAAAAGCAGCCTGGCCACTACCTAACCTTCAGCCCCATCATATGTGACCATATCTCCTTTTTACGGTGTGCTTCAGAACCCACAGACCAGGGATTTTCTGTCTGGTTAGTTCTTCCTCTTGTATTAAAAACTTCTGGGAAGCTTGTAGTCCTATTACCTCTTCTGGTTGCCCTCCTCGAGTAGGATAGTACACAAGTCTGTATTTTTCCACTTTGCCTGGTGCATGGGTCCAGCTAACGCGGAATCCTCGAGCTGTTACCTCAGATGTGACCAAATCCGTGGGAGCCCCAAGTGAAGCAACGGTTGCTCCTAGGTTAGAGACAACACAATTTTTTTATTCCCCTCTGCAAAATAATTTTTGGTTTGTTGTATTTACTGAAGCTGCAAAGATCTCTCCTGATCAGAAAATCTAATGATTGGCTACTGCCCATTTATTTAGGTAATTTTCAATGGAAACAAAGAACTAATAATAAGAATGAATACTGCACATGGAGTTCTCACTGGGACTAAGCCTCCCTGGTCTTCCCTTTATATGAAAGAGACGAAAATACAAAACTAAGCCTTCTTATCCTTCCTCCCATCACTCTTTCAAGCCCCTTCTCTTTCTTTCTTTCTTTCGTTCCTTTTTTTTTTTTCCAGGATGCCTTCCTCCCCGTCATGAAAAACATCCAAGTACATATACAGCTGTGATCTCCTGTGTTCCTTTGCAGGTCAGAAACTGATATGCTGCCTGTCAGCAGATTGAAGAGATGTACTGAATGGCTATCTTCTCTGGCAATCATTCCTTTCCACTAAGATGTCTCATCTCTTCATGTTTTTTCCATCCTTTCCCTCTCAATTTCCCAGTTTACTGCTTATTCCCACCACAAGACTCTGTTAATATTTTGTATTTCTTCCAGTTTCCAGGTGAATTAAAGAGTGGAAAATGGAGTGAAACCTTACTAATACACATTTTTCACTGCACAGGTAAGAATATGTGTGAAAGACAGCTTTCTTTACTGATATATATTACAAGCTTATTGAAAAATCCCTCAGCATTTTTGTGATTTTACAGAATCACAGGCCAAGCAATATAAACAAACTCCTCTGAATCCATTCAGAAAGAATTTCCTCAGGTAGGACTGCTTCTCTGACAAATTGCAGCATTTTCTGATAGAGATTTCTTTCGTTCAGAAAAGCAAAAAAATATTGTAGTCAGAGAAGGCTTTTTTATACAAGAACAGTGTTCTCCACCACCACCTTTTCTTATGCTCTGAAATATATTTTAGAAGTGTATTAAAGAAGAAAGAGAAAAAAAATCCATCATCAGGAAGGGACAAAGCAATCTTAAAAGTTGAAAATTTTGAAAACTTATGAGACAATAAAAACAGCAAGTTAGGAGATGGAAAGCACAGCACAGACATAACAATTCCATGTGCAGCTGCTAAAGTAATTCATCCCCAAACCTGTGTATTATGATTTTTTTTCCCTTACCCACTACTTGGAAATAGATATAGCAGAATGAATGTGTATTTTTGTGGTTTTTTTTTTTTGTACTACAAAATATCATAATATTTACCACTATCAAAGACAAAGATCGAGAGATCAAAGACATCAAAGCAAGACTAAAGCATAACTTCCCTGACAATGTACTTTCTTGTGAGCAAAAGAATATGCAGCTTGACTCAAGTGCCAGAAGCCAGCTTAGAACTGCAGGTATGGAGAATAGGATTTGTAGCTATAAGTTCATACTAAGTTACATTAGATTTCATTTCTTATTCACCTTTGATTTCCTTTTCCTGTTCCTCTACTCGTGAGCACACTGTTCTGGTAAGACCTTCAACAATGGTATGCATGAAGTTGAAGTCTGCAACATTGTAGACGTGTGTGCTGTCAGGTTCAGAGGCAATCTCTTTGAGTTCATTGATATCTGCATTCTTCACACCTTTCATTGGAAAGAAAAATAAAGAAAATATTTGCAACAAAAAAAAAAAAGAAAAAAAATCTTGCATGAACAGGCAGTCATAAAAAATGAGTAAAATCCAATTCTTTCTATTTGTTTTAATGGCCAACTACTGATACAAACATACTAAAGAAGATTTAAAATAATGATTATACTTACCACATACAAATATAAAACAGCACTTACTTAATACCCTTAAAATAAAGGTAACAGAAAGAAATACACCAGAGTTTAATGGGACGCTGTATATGGATACGGCAGAATACCCACCAATAGCAAACAGCTCAATGCCAGCATCTCGTAGGTTTTTAGCAGGAGGGATAACATCATCCTGGGATTTCCCATCAGTGATCAGTATGCCAATTTTAGATACCCCAGGCCTTGCACCTGCTTCAGGCCTAAAGCTGTTTTCCAAAATGTACGTTAACGCAAGACCTAAGAATGGAAACATTTTAAAAGGGAAAAACATCCATTAATTTTTTCTGATATCACAGGATTTATCTTTCAATATTTCAATATTTTCAATATTTCAAATTTTCAAATATTTCAAATATTTTCAAAGATTTCAATATTTTTCTTATCACTCAATTTAAAAATCCTGAGAAACACCTTTTAATGAAGAATTAGTATGAAAGAAGAGGTTATTTAATGAAAGAGTATATTCCAACAAGCAAACTAAACTGCAGAGGTGACATTCATTTTTAGCGGCCTTTTGATCAATCAATGTATTTTAAGCTGGCAATGGAAGCCTAAATTGACCTTCCTATGAATTAGTCATTTTTTCTTTTTTGCATTCCTACAATCATACTAGAGTCTTTCTGTCCTTTGTCCCACTACAATCACTTCTTCTACCAAAGTAAAGGCAATTGAAAAAGAGGAAAATCTTTCAGATCCTTTTTCCCCTTTCCCTCTGCACCAAATAAAAAAGGCAACTATTTGCTTAAAGGCATGCCTGGGTACTTGAATACGTCATTCTCCTGGCAAGACAGCCAATATCACTAATAGCTACTTTGATGATACTGGAGTTGTATTGAGACTGTATTTTTCCCAGGTTGACAGGCATCCTCCATATATCACTGAGTATCTTCTGGGGCTTTAGTGCTCTAACTACCAAAACATCAATGGAAATCTAAAAGCCCCAGGTGATCATCTGAATAGTTACTATTGCCAGTTGTCAGATATTAGAACAGCATTCTTTCCTTCCTCAGAATAAAGCTTTGTGCAAGAACATTATGAATGGATTTTGCATTTTCTTTCTAGCAGGTAAAAGATTTTCCTTCAAGCACATGGAGCTCATGTACACTTTGTTTTATGAGACCCTCTCCTGACTAGAAAGATTCCCAGTGAAGCCAGTGAGACAAGCACTTCAGAAAGACTTCACAGACATTGGACAAAGCCATTAGCAAGATGCAAAATAAACATGCTTTTTACCCTTCATAATAAGATCTAAAACTTCTTAGCTTGTGCACCAGGATGTGTTTTTCAATAAAAGGCTAAAGTTAAAACAAACACTGTACCTGTTAGCGTATTCCCTCCTTTATACGGTAGATTACGGACTGCATCCAATACAGCATCTTTTGTGCCATAGGCATTCAAATGCCACTCAATTCGGGGATCACCACTGTACTGTGCAAGACCTAATGTAACAGAAATTAAGATACTGCATTAGACAATAATGCATTTTTTCTTCAAGTATCTGTACTATACATACTTGGTTACTAACAGCTTGCTACTGTAACAGGAAAACCGTATTGCTGGATGCCAAAAAAACAGTGTAATGTTGTTCTTAGTGGCAGCTCCTCCATGTATTTTCAAAGCCTTCCTTTCAAGTGCTAAGGTAAGTAAATGAGAAGAATCACACAACTTTTTCAGAGGTTAATAAGATTTCGAAAGAATGGTT
Source organism: Anseranas semipalmata (assembly GCA_013399115.1). Taxonomy (NCBI): domain Eukaryota; kingdom Metazoa; phylum Chordata; class Aves; order Anseriformes; family Anseranatidae; genus Anseranas; species Anseranas semipalmata. Next base: position 312,419 of record VXAA01005998.1, read on the forward strand.
TTTTTTTGAAAAAGAACAATTTTATTTAATATGCTTTGGAACAGACTAAAATATAAGTAGCAGAACAGAAATGTAACATTCAAGCCAGTTAAAACCACCAGAAGTCATCCACTGGCACATTCTTCTTCTCAAAATTAAACTGTAAGGATTTGATCTAATGCTGATTGAAGTCAGTAAGGCTTTTTCCACTGTTTTTTTTTTTCCACTGACACTGCGTTAGAGTTTGCTTAAGCTGAACAGTAGACTGGGAGGAATACCTTCATTAATGTTATAAGCATTCTAGCAGTACTACTCCTACTGATAAAAGTGGGAGTTCCGGTTTTTTACCATTAGTGAGAAAAATCAGGATGAATCTTGCACAAATAAGCAGCATTAAGCTGTTAACTATCCTGAAATCATAACATTTTTACATTGCTACAGAAATATTAAGTAAAAACGTAATACCTTACCTACTCTAGTTTTCTCAGATCCCACATTGAAGGCAGAAACCAGATTTTCCAGGAACAGTCGAACAAGCCTGAAATTGAATCTGCCAATACTCCAGGAACCATCTACTAGAATCACAATATCTGCAATGGCTGGAGTTTTACAGGTAAACAGGCTTCCTGTAAATCATTAAAATGAAAACAAAATCTTTAATTTAACAATAAAATTGCAACTAAATAAACTTATACCCTCTTCCCCCCAGTAAGCCTAATACCTAAAGCTTTCTTCCAAGGAAAAGTGAGAAATAAGCAAAATCACTAAACATATTTGTCCTAAATCCAGTAATAGAACACTTTGGCCATTATCATTTTGTTAAGCTGTTCAGAATTACTTTTGGGAGACCCACAAAAAAGAAATGCTGCTTCTAAAAATATGATACTTCAGAAAAAGTATGTTAACCATCATATAATGCAACCAAACCAGTAGTTCATTTTCATTCTCAGGAATAATATACACGGTATAGAATTCATGTCACTTAACTTTAAGCATAGACAATGCAGAGGGAGCTACCTACAGATGCAGACATCCAAGGCAGTTATCTAGATCCCTTTTATAGTCAATATAGAAAAACTGGTATTTCCATAGTTCATCCCAACAACTCTGTAGAAAATCTTCTTTAGCTGCCATCAGAGACTTCTAAACTTAGAATAAGTAAATCTCACCCTCAGAGTCTAGAGTAAAACTGAAGGTCACTTAAATATGCTCTATTAAACCTAAGTAGGATGCAGTCAATACAGCAAAGGTAAAATACAAAGATTCAAATTCACAATCTCTATGCTAACTAGCGCCACATAAAGATTTAGTCAAGTGCCTCTCTTACAGATGTATGAAAAAGAAGTAAACGAATAATAAAATAACAAATAATAAAAGAACAATAAGAAATAAACAGAAAAGACCTGATGAGAATCAGCAGAGATGCTCTAAGGTTTGGCTTACCAATGAGGAAATCAGAAGAAATGGGAGCAGAGTTTAGACACACATTGCAAGACAAGCCAACAAGAAGGCTTTTAGGGAAACAAATTCTTAACAAATTGAGAAGCCTAAGAAAACGTACCGTATTCAGTTAGGGAAAATGACTGCAAGGCAAGGAAGTGGAAGGTATACCATGAAAGAGTGTGAGGAGAGGTTTCCATAACCTCAGATAGAATAGCCACAACCCACAGAAGTGGTTGCATGACTGTACCAGTAAGGTTGCTGTAATAGTGGATTTGTAGTGTAGGGAGGGAAAATGAATGAGTGATGTTCCGCAGGTATACCAAACAAGAGCTTATGTTTGAACTATAAAAATAGCAAACCACCCACAAGATTGACTATAGAATAAGGATGGAAGTAGAAAAGTCAAAGCAAAGCATGTTAGTGGAAAAGGTATCGTGCATGACAAACCATTTAGGAATGGAAAACAAGTCCCTCAACACAGAGAAAAAAAAAACAAACACAATGCTGATTAGTGAAGTAAGCTGCATCCCAACTTCCGTCATCAGTTTCCACAGGGTCCACTACATAAATTAGTTGACAAAGGCTGCTAGCATCTAGGGTGGTACTGACAGCAATGACCAACTGAATACAGAACTGGTAGAAACAAACTGATCTTGAGCACTGATGCTCAGCAAACAAAAAAATCAGTGGGAAATTATCAAAAACTTGCCTAGTATTAGCTTACAAGGAGCTCTCCTATTATACAGAGGGAATAAACCACACGGTTAGCAACTCTAAACTTTATCATCATATTATTAATGACAATCGTATCATTAAAAATGAAATGACAATCTCACAGGCAAAAACAATCTGATGTGCAGCAGGACTTAAAAATTATTAATAATTAAGAGTTAGATTTTTACTATAGTGTAAATCCACTGACCAGGAAACCCAATCCATAAAGTTACAGTTAATATCTTACACATGTACTAAAAATGTCTTGAAAAGAGAAGGGAACATTTCCTACGTGCAGTTAGCAGTGTAGAATAAGTTCTAAACACATGACAAACATTCCACTTACAAAGATGCCAAAAGAAATATTTTATTTTAGTTTTTACAGTACAAGACAACGCTATTTGAATTGGCAACATATTTTAAAATGTAAACACTGGGGAACATTTAGTAAGCATCACAAAAATCTTAAATTGGAAGAAAAATCCAAAGGAGGTCCAAATCTTTCTATCACTGAAGTCAACAGGAAAACTTCCATTGATTTCAGCGGGACAGAGATCTGCCTTTTTGTGATTTAATAGGAACTTACTGGTCATGGCAAAATCCATGTTTTAAATATCTTCGCCAAATAAATTTCCTGTTAATCGGCCTGAATTACTTGCAGTATTTGTCCTCCATTAACCATGAAGTTCAATTATGCCATTCTTACACTGGCCATGACTAGCGTCTTAAGCTTCAAAATAACTATTGGCGAAGTTAAACGCTACTTAACACCAGTAAGAATGATAGAACTGGACCCCTGATTCACATCCAAGCAGCTGCACTGTAGCACAGATGTACCTTTTCATTATGATCCCAGTAGTTTAATCATATAGCCCAATGAAGATAACAGGATTTGTGTGGCTGCATTTCCCTTCAAAACTAATAAAATCTTATGCTTACTACGAAACCCAGTTAGTACCCTAGGTCATACTCTTTTCATATCATCAAGTTTTGCCTATAAGGCTCCTTTAATACTGCTGTTGTATCTTTGTGAATAAAACTTTTTATTGGTTTTAGTAAATCCATTCAGTGCACCAAAGGCCGAAGAAAAAAAGAAAACAATAACCACATTCCTTTCAATATTTTATTTCCACGTCATCAGATCAGTGCAAATAGCATCATTCAATTATTTTTTGTTAAAATAGCATGTGTGGTTTAATCCAAGATTGTACTGCAATGCCACAGAATGTGAAAATACGATTCTTTCTTCGTAGATAGGAGATACTTGTTGAATCTTTTCTGCATAAAACATTTAGGTTTTGTTACTTCTGTACACCCACTATTTGCTTATGTTTTCTCCTTGTTGTACTTAATAGAATTGTAGAAAGATCCCTAAAATGGAATAAACAACAGTGAGATATTAAATAGAATAACATGCTGTATAGAAATCTTTAAAACCTGATAGGAATACAAACACCATATATCATCCCAGTTTATAAAGTTATTCTAAACGACACAGTGTGTAGCAACTAATTTACACACCCCACTGAGAATAGCCAGTTTCCATTAACAGTTGCAGTCTTTTTCAATAATCTTTTCATACAACCATACATAGTCATGGATTCCCATGGTGTTTGAGGATAATTATGAACTTTTCAAATATCTAAACAAAACTTTAATGGGCAATTTCCTCTGAGACATTTCTTGAATGAAGATGACAGCCTATAATTTCGTATGAAAATGCTTCCAAAACTCAGAGTTTAAGCCCACTACAAACTTCAACACTGTGATCAGGTTGTGCATATTTTCCTTTCACTCAGTTATTAAGAAAATAGTAGTGAGAGAGAGGGTACCACTTTCCTCTAAAGCACAGAATACTCACCGGCTCCAAGAGCAGGACAGCAGGGAGGAGACCTGTTGCTTGATTTTGTACAATGCTTCCTAATCCTACACAGATAGCATTATTCTACTTCAAGTGCTGCATTCCACAACAAACAGTAACAGAGACTGTGACTTTTGGATTAGAGAAAACGACAGAAATGCAAACATCCTAAAGTCAAAAGGCAAGCTTCTATATTTTACAACAGCAACTGTCTTCACTGCATCTGCCTGCAATGGGTGGAGGAGTTTCTTAGGGAGTAAATAATAAATCCATGATCCTTCTATAACAAATTTAGAATCTTCCTAGTGTTACTTGGCAAAAGGAACTTGCCATTCTGTCAGGCAGTTCACTGAGAAGGAAGGAGCTCAGTCTGCTCATTTCCTCATGAATAAAGGGAAGACCCTTAAAAGGCTTAGAATTTCACCTCTAAAGACACCAGCGTACAACTACGAGGCTACCGGCAATGTATCAGGACAAGGAATTCACACAAAACCTGCTTCAGTATTGCCAACAGTCATATCACCAGAAAATGTGAATTTTGTTGCCTTTGTTTCAAGCAAATCTTTCAAAGAATAACCAGCATTGAAGGAATTTTGCATGTACCAAATGAAGTTTCCTGCCTTTGATCCCTCAAGGCTCAAGACATTAAAGATGACTCACTTGCCTGCAATTCTAATGTGCAAGTGCTATTGCACTACCAAGACCCATGTCAGAATTTGGCTGCCAGTGAGGCCAGTGATGGCAATGCTGAGGAAATGATCCAGCTTGATCCTTCTGAGATAGAGGGAGAGTTACTGGAGCATGCAAAATGTGACCCCTGAGACATCTCACTGAAGGAAATGGAGCACAGAGTTAGGCCTGGGAGGGGCTCTGGCAGTAGTGAGCATGCATGGAACAAAACAGAGTCTGCAAGCTTCTGAAAACACTGACTACCTCTCCGAGGCTGCATTTTCAACCTGCTATTCTTCTCTTTTTCACATATGCATTCAGTGAGTGAGCAAACAATGTCAAAAAACGAAGTTTGACCAAAAAAACACAAGTCTTACTTAGAAACAGAAAAATAGTGCTAGAGTAGTGGCTCTTTGACTCTTGGAGTTAATACTACTAATCCTTGAAAGCTCTTTGAAAGGCAAAGGGAGAAGCAGCAAATACAGGCACTGCCACACGGGAGGACTCAATGCCTTAGAAGAACCAGTTCAATTTGCATCCAGCTATGATACATTTTGCAGAAACACATTTGATATTTTTCCTCCCTTTGGTATGAAACTCTGTTCTCATTTTCAAGAGCCAAAACACACACTTCTTCAGCTAGGACAAGTTAAGACTATAATTCTTACTGAGTCTGCAATATGTCGTTTCCTTTCTTACTCCCTGTCACAGTGGAAAAGTCAAATAATGTAAAGGAAGAAAGTTCAAGTGGAGGTCAATAATAATACAGTATGAATGGGAGACTCCTTCATGGGGTAGCAAAGCACAGAAGGCAAGACACTTGATGACAGAACTGAATGAAAAATACCCCAATGGTGACTGACAGCACCGCAGCTGACCAGAAGCACCACTCAGGACGAGGGCAATATAATTATTCATCAGCAAAATGTTCCTTCTTCTTAAAAAAGGGTTAAAAAAGAGAGGGACGTGAAGCAGTGTTCAGCTCCAAAATTCAGCGACTCACTAGTTCACACTTCTGACATTGATATTATTGCACTGTGCTGGTGATATCATCATTGCACTTAGACCTCAGTTTAACACATCCCATATGTCAGGCTATGGACCAGACAAATGCACACAACATAAATGCTTTTCTTTGAACTAGATCCAAACACAGCTTGAATCTGAAGGGCTCAAATGCTGGAACATCATTAGGTTGAAAGAGCAGCCCAATGAGGTCATAAGCTCATCCCTGCTCCCTAAAAAACAAACAAACAAACAAAAAAAATGCACAGAATAAAAAAAAGCAGCCAGCCCTTTCCCATGCACCTTGCTCTGTTCCAGAAAACTACTTTTGCCCAATTGGCAGGCCTACAAATTTGTTATTTTGGAGAGTTTGAGTATTAAGATTTACTGAATCTGTTGTGTCTAATCATGTTTGTAGGATTTTATTCTCATTTGACTGTTAATGCTGTAGTTCAATACCTGCTTAACAGCATTTTGCTTCTTCCAAGAAGTATAGAGCTATAAATACGTGTTATTATTTGAAGTATACCTTTTGAATTTAAAGCCACAGAACTAATTAGCAGTAGCTGATAAAAAACATTAATTTCTCTACATTTACTAGCGATAATTCTCAAGTGTGAGAAAAGGAAGCCTACAGCCCTTTTCTATGCCCCTTTCCATGCACGCTGAATGACAGTTATACTTCTGCAGTAGCAAGCCCTAGCTTACAGAAACTTCCAGAGCTTTCTTCCTACAAAACGTTATAGAACTTTCTTCCTATATCCTAACTTTTGTATTTACTTGAGAGACAGAATAAATGTAAAAGATAACTACGAAACAAAGTGCCAATGTTTTCTGGCAGACCACTGCTGACTGATAGCATTGAAGCACCTAATGTCTGCAGCAGCTTCCCAAATAGCAACACCAAATTCTCTTTGTCTGTGTATCTAGATAGAAAAATATGTTAAAAAAAAAAAATGCATTTAAACTGAGAGTTCAATACATTTCAATTTCTTTTCCAACAGGCAACATAACAACACAGAACAAAACATACTGCTGAAATCTCTACTGAAACTGAAGGTCAACGTAGCAAGATATTATGTCCATTTAGCCATAATGATTTACAATGATGTTCCACAAACACCCCTATAAAGCACATGAAGCTAAAGAAACTCTTCTGCGGATTACAGTGATAATTCTCTGCTTCTCTTTGCTCTCAGTTCTGCATCTGAGTGCATTAATGTTTTAAATGAAACAGCTGTCTCAAAGTCTAAATGACTTTTCAAGGCAGAGAACTATACATTTTTATTATTATGGTCATATTTATCCACCATTCCTATGTCACAAATACTTTATGATTTAAGAGAGTTATTTTTTCCTTTGGTTTAGTGAAGTATGAAATCCTTGAGACCATTTTCTCTGGCTATCTAGAAGGCCGTTAATCAGGGAACTGCAGACAAAACTGGCACTCAGAAATCCTGAAGGTTAATTAAGCTGTTTGTATAAACCCCTCTAAACCATGACAAAGAGCTGGTCTGCGCCTGAGCTTGTAACTAAGATACAGCTTTACCATATCAGGTAAAGTAACAGAAAAGAGCCTGCCTGACAGAATGAACTTCATATCTATGAAGGTCATTGACCCAGAACTAGCATTACAACCCAGCTCTATAGATCCAGGTACATACTATGTTGAGCTCTGTTTGTTCCAAAAAAAAAAAAAAAAAAGGATGGTACAGAAGACTTTCAAATTCAAGTCCCTACATTACCCTCAAGCATTTCCTGAAATGATAATAATGTAACCAATGTCTATGGTTGTATAAATAAATATGTGGTGATCTTCAGAAGCATCACTAATTTTGGATGTCACATGCCAATCTACAAAAGCTTTGGATGAAATTCTTGCCCTCTCGAATGTAACAGTTCATCCTTTGTCTAACTCACAGAGATGTCCGAGTGAACGCTCCATGCGCAAAAATCACAGACACCCAGAATCACAGTGCGGGGAGGTGGGAAGGGACCTCCTGAGATCAGCTAGACCAAACACCCTGCTCAAAGCAGTGGCAACTACAGCAGATTGCTCAGGGCCATGCCCAGTCAGGTTTAAGTGTCTCCAAAGATGGAGACGCCACAATCCCTCTGAGTAACCTACTCCAGTGTTTGACCACCATTACAGTAAAAAAAGTGCTTTCTTAGATTTAAATGGAATTCAGAGTTATTTCAGTTTTTGTCCACTGCCTCTTGTCCTGTGACTGGACACTACTAAGAAGAGTCTGGCTTTACCCTCTTCAGTCCTTCCAATGTGTATTTTTACACAATGAAAAGATCCCCCTGAGCCTTCTCCTCTCCAGCCTGAACAGTCCCAGCTCTCTCAGTCTCTTCTCACATGAAACATGCTCCAAGCCCTTAATTACCTTTGTTGCCCTTCACAGGATTCCCACCAGTAAATCCATGTCTTTTTTGTCCAGTCCAGCACTGGACCCAGCACCCCAGATGTGTCTCACCAGGGCTGAGGAAAGGGGAAGGATCACCTCCCTAGACCTGCTGGCAATGCTGGGCCTAATGCAGCCCAGGACACTGTTGGCCTTCTTTGCTGCAAGGGCACATTGCTGGCTCATGGTCAGCTTGGCATTCACTGAGACCTCCAGAGCCTTTTCTGCATAGCTGCTTTCCAGCTAGTCGGCCACCAGCATGTACTGGTGCCTGGGTTCATTCCTACCCGGGGCAGGACTTGCACTTCCCTTTATTGACCTGCATGAGGTTCCCGTTGGCTCATTTCTCCAGCCTGCTGAGTACACTCAGAAGGGAGCACAACTCCCTCATGTATCAACTACTCCTCCCAGTCTTCATCATCTACAAACTTGTGAGGGTACACTCTTTCCCATCATCCAGGTCATTAATGAAGATGTTAAACAGTATTGGCCCCAGTATCAGTCCCTGAGGTACATCACTAGTGACTGGCCTCCACCTGGACATCATGCTGACGATCACAACTCTCAGCGCTTGGCAGTTCAGCCAGTTTTCAATCCACCCCATTATCCACGGACCTCCCTCACACTTCATCAGTTTGTCTATGAAGATGTTATGGAAGAAGCGTAGAAAACCTTGCTAAAGTCTAAGTAAACAACATCCACTCCTCCCCTTCATTCACGAAGCTAGTCACCTCATTGTAGAAGGCAATCAGCTTGGTATGGCATGATTTCACCCTCATAAATCCATGCTGACTACACTCTATCACTTTGTCCTTAATATGTTGGAAACGGTGGCCAGGATGATTTGCATCATCACCTTTTCAGGGATCAAGGTGATGCTGACAGGCCAGTAGTTGCCCAGGTCCCTCTTGCTCTTCTGGAAGATAGGAGTGACATTTACTCTCCTCCAGGTGTCAGAAACCTTCCCCCAGTTGCCATGACCTTTCAAAGATAATTGAGAGTGGCCTTGCAATGAGGTCAGCCAGCTCCCTCAGCACTGCTGGGTGCATCTCATCATACCCCATGGACTTCTGTCTGTCAAGGTTGTTTAAATGTTCCCCAACTTGATCCTCCTCCAGTAAAGATAAGTCCTTCTCACTCCAAACTCTAATGATTACATTGCATATGGTATTTTTTTAAAACATCTGCCAGAAACAACCTAAGCAATCTAAATCTGTAAGAGTGAATTTAAAATTTACACTGAAGAAAAGACAATTACTTTAATTCATCCAGTAGTCAAATCACTGGTTGATACTCAAAAGTATGCAACTGTTATGGGAGCTATCAAAAAGAAAGGGTCTGAACTACCACAACGTACAGACTCTGCTTAGACATCTGGGTTTATTTTTCATTTGGCCATTAGCTAGTTAGTAACTTAGCCATAATCAAAATGAAACTGCTGGCCCTAACCTAAAACCATGTACTCCAATATGCACACATATAGTGAAATCACCCTGGTGCCTGAAGAGCGGGGTGAGGACAACCATATAAAATGCATATTTATTAAAGTAGTTCCGTGGAGCTCAATAGAGGGTCTTTTTCAAATTTTCCAAGCAATAACTGTTCAATATTCAATAACTAATTGTTCAGTTGTTCTTGCTCTTTTTTTTCCAATAAATAATAATAATTGCATCACAGAGACATAATTACATTCTATTAGATCAGCGTTAGGGTTTCCCTCCCCCCATCTGTTTTCCATTCCCAGATTAATAAAATAGTAACAGTTGCAAGGCTGGCAAAGGACCTGTGATTTAGCTGAGACAAAACATGAGCTTTTGAGTATCATTTTCCTTTTTTTAAGATATAGCCAAGCAGAACTGCCCCACCAAAGTCATAAAAATATCTCAACCAACCTCTCACAGATACATCATTATTGCTACCAACTGATGTGTTATTACTAATTCTAAAGAGAACAAAGAAACACGAAACATTATGAAACTCTTGAGGCAGAAACATCTGCCACAGTTTGACACCACCTGCCTGCCCCCAAGGTATTGAGCTAAATTTGGATGCTGAGTTTGAAAGGTGTTGGGGGTAGGGAGAGGAGAGATGAGATGTGAGTAATATTTTACAGGCCACAACCAATTTAGACTTTTTGAAGGAGCTACCATCCCTATGCTCCTAATTTACAGCTTTCCTCCCTTCATCATTCTTATTAGATCAGTGCAAAAGACAAGAAAGTTTAAGACACATTTTTAGCACTACTTAAACAAACAAAGACCCTCCTGAGGCTAACATTTACTCCTAAAACAGCTGTTTGCACCACTCTGTAGACCTACTGCTGCTAACTTCCTGCACACAGGGAAACTTAATATGTTCAAGCACTAAGTTCACACTCCAGAGAAGCACTGGTCCCTCCAGGATTCCAGGAGAGCTAGGTATGAGAATACCATGGCTCCATTCACTGGGGAATAATGAGTCAAACACACAGACAAAACCCAGCAGCTGGATAAGGAAAAAGGACTCCCTCATTCTAGCAGAGAGACTAGTACAAGCAGTACAGATAACCAGACAGGCAAGACAGGTAAGAACACCTCTGAGGTGGAAAACAAGGACCACTCTGCCACGTAAATACATTCTGTTTCAGCTACTAAACAGCACCTTTTAAATTAAGGGGCACAGCTCAAGTGTTACACCAAGGCTTACTAAGCACAGGGCACCAGGCAAAGGGTGCTGGCAATGAGGCCAGAATCAGAATTCTGCATCATCAGGTCCAGAAGGAACATGAAGACCCTCAGATTACGCAATGAGGGTGGAAATGACCCTGAACTCATCTCTCCTCACCAGAAGCCCCTCCTTAATGTTAATCAACGCTGTTAGTATCGGATGAATGAGACAGACTGTGAAAGAGTCCTCTCTCCAAGTGTAAGGAACAGCCTTGAAAGTGAACTTGTATAGCAAACAGCTCAAAAGCAGAAGATTTGGCACCTTCTAGTTGCATTCAAGGCAAGGCCACCTCAAGGATCACAGTCCCTGAAAACAGATACCAAAATGTTATCCTTAATCTCCCATGTTGTTGACCAGAGCACAAGGCAATGCAGCTTGTTCATCAAGGTATTGAGTGCAACTGGAATGCAAATCCACGATAGATGAATTTGTTGATGAATGCATCAATCCCTTTTGACTGTAGCTTTCTTACAAGAGTCTTTGTCTTGCACTTCAGTGTTTACTGAAGTAGCAGAGGGTGCTGATGCAGTCTGCTACCACCTCTCCAAACCTTTTTTTTGGCTCTCCCTTCCAAGATTGCCACACAAATTTTAAAAAATGTCCAGAGTTTCAACACATTACTATGTAGGTTCAGTTTCAAAGACTAGGTAGTGTCTTTTGTCAAAGACAATCATCACCCACGAGATACAGACACATTCACCTAGTATATACATAGTCATGAGCAAGCCTACAGACTTCAAATTGTGGCATTATGAGAATTCATGTTGCCACATGATGAAGAACTGTTAAGGAGTGTCTCAGCATTAATAATGAAAGTATTTAAGTAATGAAACCTGTCAACACAGCCCCTGAACCTGACTTAAGTTAACAGTCTCTTGCTGCCAGCAGAATCCAGCCGTGCCAGCACACTCTGGATCAGATGGATGCTCAACAGCTAATGACTTAAAGAGCTGAAAAGCAATCTGAAGAGAATAAAAGACTGTTCATTCAGCTGAGCTTCAATTATCAGTCATTCAAGTATGAGAATAGCAGTCTCCCATGTCAGATAAGAATTGATTGCAGAAAGAAGCCAATGCCTTGAGGAAAGCTACCAAAGAAACAAAGAGCCCAGACAGGAGGGTTTTCAACTGGTAATGTTTCAGACTTACCTAGAAATATAAATATTTCCTGTGCTGAGATATGAGGATACACACCTCATAATTCAAGGGTTATGAACCTGAACACCCTGATATTAGGAGCTAGATCATTTTATGACAAAACTGAAACTTACATTTAGGTCCAAGATAGGCTGTGTCTCTTTTTCTACTCTGATAGAGCAGAGAGATATAAGGTGTGCTTTTCTTTTCTGGGCTACAGTTTCTCTAGATGTCTGTCAACACTATGTCTATTTTTCATGAAGCAGATGTGTTCAAGGAGAGTTCCTAAAGAGGGACAGGGAGAGAGACTGCGGATAACAGAAAGGCAATCTGTCCAATCTTCAGCTTCTGACTGGCATGGACCACTGTATGAAGTAATGCACAACCACACAACCATGACCACGTATATGATCTTAACACACTGACAGAAGAAAAGCAGCAGAGCTAGGATGAAGAGCAAGGAGGTAAGTGGAGCCTCTCAGAATGGAGACTGACCATACCTTCTAATACCAAGTTTCTTCTTTCCTTAACAATGCAAGAGTTTGCCTGCATACACAAATTGAAGAATATATCCAGAAACCTCTGTGCTAATACTCAATTTCAAACCAGGCGAAGGTAAATAAATGAAATTATTCACAGTTTTACAGATATTGTATAAATAGACAAGGGGGTTACAAAATATGAGAGACCCTTTTAAATTGGCCCCCCCAAAATCTCTCTTGCTCTCTGATCCTCTCTCTTTCCTGATCTCACTTCAGTCAGAGATTCCTTCTGTCACACTCAAAATGCATTTCTCAGAGTGAACCCTTTCCCAATTCCAGCCTTTATAGCTACTATTGGGTCTTCAGTTTCCAGCTTGCTTTCTCTCAGGAACATAATTCTCTTATTCAGATGATTGCAACACACAAATAAACTAATGGCCATTCACCCCTTCACAGATATAACGCTGCAAGGTGTCATCTCTCAGACTCACTTCCGTATTTTTCCTCCTTGTCACAAAGAAGAATAAAAACTGCCCTTCTTCTCAAGTGGCCAACAGAAGCCTGCACTATTAGAACCATAATTCATGCAGACATCTAAGATGCAGAAATAGCAGAGTTCACCTAGCTTGACTGATTTATCATTACATTTCAACAGACTATGGGCAACACAACTCTTCATCCTTCTTCTCCTAAGCCTATTTTCAAAGGGTCTTGTGGCCATAATGATGATGATAGTGTTACAGTACCTAATGCTGCATGCACAGACGCAATCATGTGCTCAATGGAGCTTGGAGTCTGGGTTCTGTCAGGACAGTAAGGCAAAATCATCCAGGTTTTTGTATTCAAAGTAATTTTGATGCTGGTAATTTTCCTGAATCCATTTAGCTGCTACTGGTGAGCAGTGTCCTGTCCCAGTTAACTGGGAACTTATGATCACAATCTCTAAATGTAGCTTAAATGTAGCTTGCTTGGTTTTCTCCAAAGCAACAAGCAAAACGATGCCAAAGGAAAAGCATTTAAGAACTCTGTCCATCTCAGTACTGATACTTCCTATCAGGTTTTCCAGTCGTGGGAGGCAGGAAGCAAGAGTCTGCCGAAGGATCGTGGCCAGGTCCATAAAAGCATTGCCATTAAAAAAGGAAATCCGAGTTGCAAGTTGTCAAAGGATACAAAGGCTTAACTATGTCCTCCAGAGAAATTCATAGGATGAACTCTTGGAATATGTACTGACCATCCAAAACACAATGAGCTAAACTTTCCGGACAGTAAAGGGGAGTTTACTCAAGAGTTTCCTTGCAACAGAGTCCTCCTGGAAGTCCTCCAGTGACTAAGAAGGAGTTCCTAATGCACAAAGCTCTGCATGGTGGCTCACAGGTTTATAGACTAGCATGGAAACTTAACGGATGCCTCTCATCAAATTCCACCTGGCTTGGATGGGATATCCTAAATTCATATGTCAAAGAAAGCAGTGATATATTCTAGTAAGTCTTCACCTCCTGGTTTTAAGCAGATACTTGCATCACCTGAAGTTGAGGAAGAAGCTATCTCTTGCACAGTACGAGTAAAAAACAATCACTGTCAAAAACAGCCATGCCTCACACACCTAGCAAGGATAGAGACTGCAGACAGAGCTGCTGGGCAGGTGCTAAGTGGAGTCCGGAGCAGAGATCTTTTAGCACTACATCAGCATGGTGATCTGACCAGCAGTGAAGTCACTGACACACCAAGGTTCAAGTGAGAGTCCTATTGGCAAAGGCCAGATAGTCAGGTGCTGCTTTCATTAGCAGTAGCTGAGATGGATGCATCATCGATCCTCTGCTCGAGCTAAGGCTGGGTAGAAAAAAGCCACAGAAAGTAGCCAAATGCAAAACTGGGAGAGACCAAAATGGGTCTGTAAAATGCTTGCTGTGGCTGAGCAGTCTCAGAGTAGTCAGAAGAGTGTGGTAAGAGGAGCACAACTGAAAATGCCTGACAAAGTTTTGTGGTGGTCCAAAATCTTCTAAGAATGTGGCAGCATGGTCCAAGCATGCCCCAGTCTTCTCAAGGGATGTATGGGGATCTGAGGCCACCCCCCCCAAAGACGCATGGATAATAGATTCATTTCTATGCTGATATTACCTTTAATTGAGTAGCAAATGCTACAACAAGCAGGTGTACACCACACACATAAAACCTATTCACCACCAGGTCAGCCAAAGGACATCATCTCACTTCATGCCACATGGTGCTGAAAAGTAATTTTTCTACTGAACTACTAAAATATTCCACAAGTTAGTAACCAGAGAACTCAAAAATAAACTGCAAAAAAAGCAGTCCTGAAGTAACATAACAGCCTACACAAAGCATGTGTTCCCAGCTTTAAGGCAGTTAAATGGCAGCAAACATGCAGTGTGTTTCATACATGACAAGGTGATGCATCCACATTCTCCCTACGGATGCTGCAAAGACAAAATGTTCAAGTCTCGGTATGATGTATACACATCCATTAGGGAAATGTAGACAGTAGCCTAATATTTAGACAAATGCAATCGATAATTCTAAAATTCACTTTATTCTTCAATGCAAACTTTAATTTACACATAGCCAAAAATGAACCCTATCACACTGAAGTACTCCACAACGTTTAAAGAACTTACCACATGTCCCAGGTAGGAAATGCATCTGTCTACATGCTGTACTACCAAGGAAACTGATGTTAAAGACTAATAGCCAGGGTTATGTATACACTTTGTAATGAGGGATATAGCAGCAGTCCTTGAGCTAGCTAGCTCTGAGCAGGTTAGCACATTTACCAGGCAGCGTGCTCCGTTGGATGATAGAGCTGCACTGCTGTCAGTTTTGTAGTAAACTTGGTTGCATCTAGTTCAAGCTACCCTTCAATATCGCACTGCGCTACACTGCAACAACAACAAAATGTTAAGTAGAAACTTTAATCAAAAAATCACTGCTCAGCAAATACTCATCACAGAATTATTAAAAGCCACAAGGTAACTCCCTTCTCAACTTGTGCTTTACTTACTGTGCGGGCTCAGGCCAAGTAGTTCAGTGTTTGCCTCTTGTACAAGTCCAGCACAGCCCCAGAAACTAAACATTAATTACAGGCGTGTCTTGCTGGTATGTTCCAAAATCAGCAACGTATTTTTATAACTTGTACTTACTTCATAGCATGGTCTAGATATTGGAGTAGGCATTCAAACAACAGAAAAACACAGTCTCCCAGCATAGTTCTGGCTCTGCTAACGCCTCTCACATACAGCAGGTCACCATCCACACGGGATAGGCAAAAAAGAAGCTCTAAAAAAATCCTATTCTTCTCTATTGCTCTGATTGTAGTTGGCCACATAGGGTTGAAAATTGGATGAATACTTTTTGGGACCTGGAAATAAAAACTGAACGTGACCTGGTAAATAGGTACTTGCAAAACAGATTAATCCGGGATGGGAGACTGCATTTTACGTTTAAACAAAATTCCATTATAGCATCAATCCTATACCACAGAGAAAGGCAAAAAACTCTCACAGGTGGTAAGACTGCAGAAAAAAAGAAAAAGAACAAAAGGGAGCAAAGAGGCATGAAAGAGAAGACAGAAAAGAAGTCATCCACATTAAAAACCAAAGACAAGAAACACAGCCCATGAACAATAGTTTTATTGTGCAATGAAGAAATGGAATTCCATTTCTTCCATCTGCTGTGGTCATTCTGGAGTATTAATTTACCCTTACAAAATAAATCCATATTTTTTGCATCTTGGTTCAGGCACCTAATCCAGTTCCAGGGGGAGATATATGCATTTGCTAAAATACAATCAAACCTACAGTATATTAGGTTATGTGATAAAATGCTTGCCTCCACACACAAAGGAGCACAGAGGAACAATGACAGTCAGAAGACCCTGAATAACACCCTTACAGGATTATTCCCAAGTCCATCAGAGGACAGCCATCGGTCCATGGTCTTGGGGTGAAATCCATAATGCTAAGCCAAAGGAAAGGCTCTCCAGGGCACCTTTCAGACTGACAGGGTTACTGCTTAGGAGGTAATGAGACTTATTATGAGATGCAGGAAAGAGTTTGGGGGGATTGTCTAAGGCTTAGTACGATGTTTAGGGGAGGAACCATAGGGAGGGATCAAGGTAATTTGGGGAGGAACTACCATGGGAAAATAAAAAGATAAAGTGATAAAAGAGGTCACTTCCACCTACACAGGCAGCTGGTCAGTACACTTGCCTGGCCAAGCCCTGTGCCTGATAACCACAGGCTGTCCCTTCTTCTCATTAAACAACTTTTGTAACTACTTTTCTAGGTGAGGAGCACTCTATTCTGTGTGCATGTGCGTAGGTCTAAATGCCGGCAACTGAAGTCAGCCCACAAGTCACACAAGCTCGTATGCATTGGGACTACATGCTCAGCTTTGCTGCTGGTTGGATGTGGGGACGTGGAGCTATGGTAACCCTGCCTGACTACAGTGGGCTACTGGATTCAGTACTTTCCAGTAAACATTACTTTTAGTCTCAGATTGCAGAAGCAGATTAACGTGCAACAAATTGAGAAGCTAAGGACTACCTAGGAAGACCAGAATGGCACTGGGGAAATACGTCCACACAAAACAGCTATGATCTCTTTCTTCTGCTTGTTCATAATGCAAGAGCTGAAGTGCCCTCCAGAAAGCTCAGGGAAGCACTGTTAATAAGGCCAATTAATTAGAAGCTGCACAGAGACATAGTTAATGAGTTCTGTAGCCTAGGAGCTCAGTAAGCAATAAAAATAAAAATAAAAACACAAAAATATCACAGCTAAAACTAACATTTGCAGTTACGCTAGCCAGGATAAAGTGAGTAAAACTAGGAAACACAGCCAACAGAGCATAAGTTCAGAAGGTATTCATTTCTGTGGCTTAGTCAAATACCTCATAGCACAAATTTCACACCGTCTAGTAATACTTACTGAAGCATCTGACATTAACTAACAGACAAGTTATTAAGATGATTAGTCTCTTCTGCTGAATAGCTTCTTAATATACCTCTCTGTGGACTTCTTCCTACACTCTAACATAGTGCCATACAACAGCTACAGAGTGAATGTCAAAGCTTACCTGCACCAAACATGATAGAAGTACTAGAAGAAGATAGCAAATCAGGGTATTTTTCAAGTTTATTGCTCCTCTCATTTCTATCATTATCCAAAGACCAATGTGACCTCACTGCAAGAGCTATTGCAATACAAACATCAGATATGTATATCATGATACTTTGAGGAATGATATGCCTTTTGCATTATCTGAGAATGTGCACAGCTCTGGAAGAATAAAAAATATTATGAAGAAAACATTCAGGGAAGGAGGGAGACTAGTTGTTGTTTTAATGTTTGTGGGTTTGTTTCCCACTACCCCTTTTTGTTGTTGTTGTTGTTATTATTATTATTATTTTAATAGGCAATAAATTAAGTAATTTTTTCCCAAGTCAAGTCTGTTTTGCCTGTGATGGTACTTGGTGAAAAATCTCCCTGTCTTTATCTCAACCCATGAGCTTTTTCATTCCTGTTCTTCCTATTTTCTCCCCCTGTTTTCCTGGAGAGGGGAGAGAGCAAGCAGCTAGGTGGGAGTTTGGCTGCTAGCCTAGGCTAACCCACCGCAACTCTCAGATAAAAGCCCCCAAAATAAAGTTTGCAAGCAAAAACTAAAATTGGCCCTCAGTGTTTTGTTGTTTTCATTGAAATGGTTGGCTAAAACCATTTCTGACACACTGAAACACTCTGAAGAGAAAGGATATAGCCATGTATTTGCTACAGGATGTAGTCAAAACACTGTGATTCTCCCCTCCCCAAAGGGATTTGATTAGAGAATCTTTCGTAGAAGCTCTTTGAGAAACTGTAAAACATCTGAGAAGGCAAAGAATGTATTAACCCCTTTCACTGTACAGAAAGGAGCTTTGTACATGAGGGAACTGAGTACTTGAACTTTGGCACTTCTCCAAGTATCAGTGCACGCTGAATGAGGCTGAGTCTGTGAACTTTATCTCAACAGAAAGAGAAAAGGCTTCTGACATGATCGAGTGTGCAGCAGCGATAAATCACTATGCTGAAAACTGACAGGTTCTGAAAAATATAGAAAGAAGATTCAACACTTGACAGTGGTTGTACAGAAGAACTAGAGGAGGTTTCTGGCAATCAAATATAAAGTTAACATTTGATGTATGAGTGCTAGACATTAAAGGTGAATTAATTTGGCACAATGACATTACTGAATATAAACTGGAGGTTTATTTGAGATAAGAGCATAGTACTTAGAGCAGGAAAGAAAGGAGTAAATCTTTTCAAACTACTTGAATGGGCAAGACACAACAGATGGAAAATTTTAATCTGGGTTACTAAAGCTGCTGGAAAAATTACTAACGAGGCACACAAGCCACTGACAGTTTAATAAAGACCAAGAAAAACCTGAATACAAGCTAGTTTAGAAACACGAGAAAAAGGTAGATTGGGGAGCTTAGGAGAAGACACCCACACCTCCCAGCACTAGCTAGAGCCTCAAACAGTTGCTAATCTAATAGGGGACAGCAGTGCAGAATCAGTCCTCCAAACCACAGAGGAAAATAAGAGTGAGAAGCTTTGAAACCATCTGGAATCATTAATATAGATATCCATCTTGCATTTTTTAGCGAGGAACTGGTTTCTATGAGTAGAAGGGTTATGGTGAAATCTTTGTTCCACTGAAATTGAAAGTGAAATTTGTTTTCTATTATGTGATCCTGAAGAAAGTTATTAGCTAAGTATTTATAAACAAGAAATGTCAATGATTATGTGCCTTTTGCACCTTTCAGGAGAAATTAGCAGGACACATACAGATCAGATAGGAAGAGTTATCATAATGCACACATTGGACTTGCTGTTATTGACAGAGTCCACGTGCTTTTTCCATTATTTTAACAAGTTTATTACTGCACCTTAATAGTTCTGCCCTAAAACATGGAGTTGGGATTATCTGGCCTACTAAAATGCCACATCAGTCCTAATATTCACACTGGGGAATTTTTCCAGGCAGTTTTCCACATGCAGAAGAATGACTGATGACCTTTGCCTTTGTAAGGCTTGCAAAGACACTCTAGTCTCTTCTTATATAATGATCCTTCTGTAAGAAGTGGGGCAGATGTTCACAGAAGGCACCTTCTTCAAAACTTGGCCCTAATGCTTGCAGAAATGGTTAAACAAGCTTTTGCTATCCTTTCAGTCAAGACAAGAGTAGAAGCCATAACCACTTCCTGACAATACCAGTCTGGACAATGGTTGTTTTCAACTTGTTTTATGGGCAAAGATTGCTCAATTTTCAGATAATATATTACATTACCCATTTCTTTTTTGTGTGTTGTTAACTCCTAAGGTCTCACCAACTTGATCAAGGACATAACACAGCTATAGAATGTATCAGACTTGCTATTAAATCCTTCAAATTTAGCCATAATACTAAATTGTTATGAAACCAATTAACTGCTGGCCTGAATTCATTTGGTCATACTCAAATCATTTCCTGTCAAACATCTGCAGAGGATCAAGTTATTCTTCATGGTTTTATCATAAAATGTTGATCTTCTTTCTTTACTCCATTTCTTTCACAGACTTTTCCTGATTTTTTTTTGATTCATTGATCCAATTTCATTTTGAGGTGAAACAGTCTCTACATATTAAACTAGGAAAGTTTTGGTACCATTACTCTTTGTGTATCAATTTTGAATTCACTTCTATCCCAGCTACGCATTTTTTGCTGATGCTGTTATTTCTGCACAACTTTTTTTGCGTAGACTTTCACCCTACTCCCACTGAAGTCATTCAGTTGGAATCTCCATCACTTTGAATAATCATTATACTGTGCAAAGGGAAGAAATGTGCAATAGCTAGACAGTAGGAAAAAAAAAAGTCTATTACTTTACATTTCAATATAGCTGGATTGGGAATGGGTTTAAACAAAAGCAAGAATTCATACAAATTAGCATAGGCTTTTTTTTTTCTTTTTGGCCAATTTTGCTGATTGAGAAATTTGTAAGTTTTGCAGTTCTTTCAAGTATATACCCCAGTTTTCTAGCAAAAGATGTTACAGGAAATGGAAGGCAAGAGCTTTTCAGAAGCACTAGATGAAAGTTTATTTTGCTCTGATACAAACTACTCCGATACAACTAAAGAGGTTTAGATGAGTAAAAAGTTGTGGGGGGTGGAGGAGAGTGATTGAGTTAAAGACTTTGCAAGTAAACAAGAATCCTAAAGAGGAAGAGGCTGCAGATCCAGTCTCCCCTGGCCAACTGCATTTTTGCCCCTGCTGCATGAAAAAAGCATAAATCCTCTCCCACAGTCTGGCAGACACTTTCGTCTGTCTGCATTTAATCAAATTTTTCCTATTACAGGCCCATTTTTCCCTCCTTCAACTTTTATCATTTGTCCTTCATTACGAAAACAAATCATATTTTCCTTCTTTGTTTCTCTCATTTCTTCCAACTCGGTCTTCTTCGAGACATGAAAAAGAGATTGCTACCTCATCATACACTTGCAGTATAACTTACTTCTATACTAGACACTAACATTTTCTCCAATGCACCCAATGTAATAAATTTAAGGGTACTTTGGTTCGAAAAATGCTGCATGGAAACAAACTTGTACATTGTAAATAAATATAACATGGCACAAATACATATGGTAAGAAGAAAAAAAACACTCAAGTGAGAAAAATATGCATGGGCTTTATGAAGTTTTGGATGAGGTCTCTGATATTTCGTTATCAGGACACAGAGCAAAAAGGGTCTGGAGAAATGGGAGCCTTGAAACTGTCCAATTTATTCAGAGAGACACGAAGGTCATATCAAGCTATTCTCATTTGTGCTTGTTCTGTACATCATAAATAACTGCTGAAGGCAATAATTGCTATTGGGATTATTACATAAAGAAGATGCCATTTGAATGTTAGAGTGACAGGAAACAAAGTGATATATTAAGCCTGAAATACACGTTACTGCCTATTCTAGATGAGGTTCTCAGGACAAGCAATATTACATTTCACCAGAAGATTGGCTCGTTGCAACTGGACAAAATGGACTCCTTTTTTTCCCCCTATCAAAATATTCCGAGTGCTTTCATCACATATAAGATCCACATTATGACAGAGATATCAAGTTATTATGTGCATAATTATAAAATAATACCAATTTGACTTTAGGTGAGAGTTCATACTGCAAGGTTGGCTTGCAGGCAAGATGATATGAAATTATATATATTTTTCTATATACATCTAAATACATATATATATAAAATGATTATATGAAATAAGATATATATATCTTATGATTATATGAATTTATTTAAATATACATCCCCCCCACACAAATATATATAAATGTACATACACACACTAGGATTTTTTTTTACTATTCAAAGTGCACCCAGTGGGGAAGTACAGGCAGTATGTTTTTTTTTAATGCAGGTTCAAAGCCTGCTTTTATGCTATTCATAGGGGTATTTAGTGCTTACTGTATAAAGTGATAAAACAGAACACAGAACTAAAAGCAATCCCTCTGTTGTAGCAACTCTCCAATATTCCTGAAAATACTGATTCTTCCCTTCTGTTTAACTTAATCCTGGGAATCAGATTTAAAGTAATGATTTAAAGAAAATCTATATAGTGGCCAAGTTAAATAAAGAAGCTGATTATTATCAGAATATCACACAAGTCATATGTGTTATGATCTGACCTTCTGGAGCTGGTTTACTCGCATTTGTTTTTTCTGGATCCTTCACCTTGGATTTACTTGTTTCTTTTCTTCTCTCTATATCTTTAACTGGAAAAGTAAGGGGAAAAATAAATCAATCAAAGCAGAAACAGTGCAGTCAGAAGCATGTAATTTTCCTCTTCCAGATAGAGAAGTTTCACGCAATATCTTGCAATATGCTTAGGTAACAAGTGACTGTTACTGGGTTTTCTTTCCCTCCCTTTGGATTTTTACGAGTCTGCCCCCATCCTATCATCATTAAAGTTCTCAAAAGAGACTCTCTTCACTCAGGAGAGTCCAAATATAGTGACATCAGCATCTAAGCACACGATGACAAGAGCCAGCACTGGAAATACAGCCCAAAAAGTTGGCAAAGCTAGCTGGGGAAAGTCCAGTACTGCAGAGTTCCACTGCAAGTTGTCCAGCACAAAAGCACATAAGCCAGCTGTTACATTATCCTCTTTAAAGAATCCGCTTAAATCCCATGCCCAAATCTGTGGTTCAGGGCATCAAATATTCCCATGACAGCAGAGTTGCTCCAAAGCTCAGACTTAGAACAGTTTCCTGTCCCACAAGTGGGTGGGATACCTCCCTTCTTCCGTCCCAGATTTCTCCTAACAGCCTAGCAGAACCCAGCTTGATTAGCGACTTCTAATATATTAGTAGCCACTATTTACTTCATCGTAGTCCAAAAGATTCTGGCAAAACCACTGCTAAAGTCACGTACTAGAAAAAAATAAATTCAGAATTTCTTTAGAATGTTAATTGGTGTCAACACCCCAGCTATCTATCTACAATGGCCAAGAACAGCTTGGAAAAAAAATGAAACAGAAATTATATTTCACAGAAAATAAAATTTTACTCCAATTAAAATCTTCAGTTTATGTAGACCTGGATTATGACCAACATTCATTCAAGCAGACACTGGATCTTAGCCTGGATCAGAGTCTCTCTGTGCTACATCCAGGGTGAAAGAAGGTTATCTGTCTCTTGAAACATACAATATAAAATGGACAATACAGGTACTCTGTTTTACAGAAGTAAAACCAAAGCCAAATGGATTTCACTGATTTACCCAACTGTAAATGGAATATCTGAAATAGTGTTCTCTCAAGTCCCAATCCAAAAATATAATCACAAGACCATCTTAAGGTCTTATGAAGACAACAAGCTATCGTCAAACCTCTCAGTGTGAAAAGCCTCTGCAGAACTTACAACCTTCACGCTCCAAGTATAAAAGTAAGGATACTAGTGAAAAAAGTAACTGAATTTTTAGTCCTTTCCAAACTAATATACTATGTGTACCTGTACCTCACCTTTATCTTTTGGCAATGGTTGTGAAACTGATTCAGAAGCAAGTTAGGTCCACAAGCTTGCTGAGGAATCAGCTTTTACCACAGCAGATCCTGGATATTAGTTGGGTTACAGATAAAGCCATGATGACATCAGGTCTGACTCAGAAGCCTGGGTTTAATCCTTACATAAACAAGTCTCCAACTAAAAGAAAAGAGGTAAAATTCGCAAAGGAATGCTAGGCCAAAAAGGATGCCATTGCTTAGCAACTAAGAGCATTCCTTTGAATAGAGGCTATGAGCAAACACCACTAAGGAGGTGCTGATGGCCACCTCTAATACTAGTGCTGTGGAGGGGTGAGTCTTCAGAGAAACTGCACAAAAGTTTGAAAATGCTCACAGGAGACAAGTCAGTCACATCCTGACAGAGATCTTCAGTCTGGGGAAAGCCCCTTCTAATTGCCAAAGTTCTAACCACATAAGAAAAACAGACAGGAAGACACTGGTGTTACTCACATATGTACACAGACAACGAACTTAACTACATGTCTTTATAGCTGGATCTTAAAGGAAGAAATTCCCCAGTGACCTTTGTTAATGCTGTACTATATATAACAGCTTACAAGCAGCAACAGAATAAAAAAGTATCCCTGACTATATAAAAAGAATACCCTTTTAACAATAAAATTTTATTGTAGGCTTGAGAAGAATGCTTTGTACATCAATTACAACTCAACAGCATTAAAAACACACTTCCAGTGCACTAGAATGCAGCATTTTCTCAAAGTTTTGGATTTGTTTGACCTTTTATCATCTCAAGAATCAGTGACCACTTGTCAGAGAAGGGGAGAGAAAACATGGAATACAGGATAAGAGAAAAGAAGTCTTTGTACACGTTGTACCTGGTTTTATCCATGCAAGGAACCACACAGTCAAATGAAACTCCAGTCTTATTAAGTGCTACATGTTTTCTTTGGCAGCAAAGAAAGAGCATCCTGAATAGAACATAACCCCCATGTTGTTAAATCAAGCTGCCAATTCTGCTTTTCCTGAGAAATAGAGCTAGTTTAAAAAACAACCACACCTAATATTATAGAAGTTGGTGTAGCTTTCTGTGGGCTGCTCTTTAACGCTAAAGTAATCTGTGGTTTTGTGGGCTTCCTAACTGGGATGGTACTTAAAATAGTAAACACACAGTTGCAGTGATAAAAAGCCAGAAAGGCTTTGACACACACCACATCAAGCAGTCAGCATATTCTATCTTGTGCTGGTTCTAAGAGAAAGGTGCTTTAGCAATGACAGCAAGCAAGTAGCATCCTCCACAAATGGTCAAGAAAATATTCAGTGTCAAGGGAATTCAGTATGCTGTCAACTGTATTTCCAGACTGTCACATTTCTGTCTTCACTGACCAAATTGGCACTAACCATATTTAACTGAGCTGTTTAACGCACATCATGACAAATCAGTGTTTTGCCTGTGAATTTCTTATAACACCTTTTCACTATGATACACACATTAAGAATATGTATAGGTCAGATAAGAGTCTTAAGCATAACTTGTAAACATATTTGACAGCTGAAGACCAGTAAGAATTTAGCCTTTCATAGCATCATTGAACAAGCAACTAACAGCCAGTTGGCACAGCTATAAGAATCTTTTAATAACAACAGTTAAATGAGGGGAAGGAAACTTTTTCATGTATCAGAATATAGCACTTCCCTTCTTTCTGCTCACTGAAGATTCTTTTCCATGAGACACTGGCTAATTTCATAAAGGAATGGGGAAGACAGGGATCCCAAACCAACAAAAACAAAAACAGCACGAAGTTAGAATCTCCGGTGCAGCTGCAACTGGATTAATCCAGACCTGCAGCTGCAACTGTATCAGGTAAAAGTCTGTGACTCTAATCAGCTTTCCACCACGGAAGAAACTGTTTTTCCATTATCCCCCTTATGTCAGAGCTTGTTACAGTGTCATAAGTCGCACTGCATGGCTGATGCACTCTGCATGTAAGGTATAAAAACATACATACTTCTGAACTGGCCTTGGGCTGGCTTACTCTCCTTGTCATCACTGAATGCAATGATCTGAAGGGCATAGTTTTGGTCTGGAATAAGACCTTGAATAATTGCTTTGGTAGCAGTGTTTTGAAGAATTAGTTGATTGGTTTTTCCACCTGTAACAGAAAAGACAAAAAACAAATACACAACTTTGCTTTTCTTGCAGTAAGGTAAATGTAATGACTTAAAACTACCCCAGCCTCTACAAAGACCCACGTGTCTTCTATCATCCCCTTTTGGAACCATCCAGACAGCCAGGCCAGAGGGCATCCCAAAAAAGCAAGAAGGCAGGAAGCCTGACCAAAGACAGAGGCCAGATTTTTCGATATAAACACTCTAAGATCAATCAATCATCCCTTGTATCTGGGTCTCCTGGAATAGCCAACATACCCAGCATAACTATTAAGACAGATATAAGTATTTGGCAATAAGAGGAAACAGCTTATGGAAAGTTCAAAACCAACCAACTCACAAAGTAGAGAAGGACTGCTTGTAACAAAAATCACAGACTAAAGACTAATGATAAAAATCACACAACCATGTAGGTCGGTACATAAACTACAGGTTGGTAAGTAAACTACAAGTAAACTATAAGTAGTGTTATCCAACTTCCTTTACAGTGCCTACTACCATCCTCAGTGCAACAAATCCTTTAAAACACACCAAGGATATATATAGAAAATTAAGTCAATTGCACATTTGCTATATCCCATACATTTAACTATCCATACAAAAGGCAAGTGTATGGAAACAAGACTCTGCATGAGTACAAGGCCTGAAGTAACAAGATGGGTCCAGATAGCTCCTAGTAGTACATACCCCATGCAGCATTTCATCGTGTACCTCCTTGCATACCACTGCTACTCTAGACCCCAGTAAAGTACTTAACCGTGTGTGCAAAAGACCCATGTTTCAAATGACTGAGGATTTAGCAGAGCTCCACATCATGAGCTACGTGCTCCCACAGCTCCCTGCCTCTACTTTCAAGCTACTGCAGCTGCTGAAAATCCTCTCCCCTCCTGCCCCTCTGCGTTGCCTGCTGTTCAGCCCGTTACAAGTTAGTGCCAGCAGTTTAAGTATGAGGTGAGAGGTGCTGTGTCCCGATTCCCCGTGGAAGCCCCACCACCACAGACAGACAGACAGACAGACAAACGCCCCAGAAGTCCCTCCCCTGTTCCCGCCACGGAGTCAGTTCACTCCACTTCTTTTCACTCATGAGGTCTGCCATTTTGTAAAACATCATCCCTCATGTGTGCTTTGCCCACCCTGTGACTGGCTGGGAGGACAAGCCACCCCTTCTGGTTGACCCAAAAGTACTTCAGGTACCTCCCACTAAATACACAGGGCCACCGTTTTGTTTTGGCTGGCCTCTTATGGCAGGGAGTTGTTGAGTTTGGTAACATCATACCCCACAGGCTTGCACACTGCTCTGTCGTTGGCTGCCAGTTCTGACCTCATCATTCCCTGCAGCATCTCAGCACACCCTCTGGTTGCTCACTTCCTTTGGACCAGGAAATTCTCATATATAAATATATAACCATTTATATGTATAAATATATATGTGTACATGTATAAAAAGAGGTTTATAAATAAGTACAAATATGCATTTTAGCTACATATAAGAAGTGTATCTATATATAAATGTAAATATGTATAGAGGTAGTACCTCTATACGGGTAGCCTGATATAGCCACTTTGTCTTTATTTTTATGTTTCAAGTTTTCATTCAAAAACTTTTTAAAAATTTTGTTCTGTTTTACATTTGTTCTAAAATCTTTTTGGTCTTTTCTAGGGTGCTCACTATGGGAGAAGGCCCAGGGAGATCCACCCCAAAGCTTTGACTGAAACAGCGTTCCTGTGTTCTCCCTTGAATACTTCCCAGATTTCCTTACATCTGCTGGAAGAAAGGTCACGACAGATGATCAAACGACAACTCCCAAGGACTACATATGAAGGATATCTAATATCCACCTCCTTCTACTTTAAGCATTCAATTCCCATATTTTATGCTTATGACCACCCTATGGTGAGATCAATTTCTCTCTCCTGTTGACCAGTCAGTACTCTTATCCACAGATTGCTCATGATTCCTTAGTCCTGAAGGGTGACATTAGCCTCAGGAAAGCAGCCCAGCCGTAGATCTAGACGGCAACAGTCATTTCACCTTACAAGAGAACATATAGACTTGTTTACCTGAACTTGGAGTGACAAGCAGCTTATATCCACTGAATTGCCCTTTGGGGGCTTTCCAAGAGATCTGTACACTGTCAGGAGTGACTACATTATATCTTAGTCTTGTTGGTGGGGACACTGCAAGTGGGGAGAGAAAACAATATTTTAAACTCAAATAAAAAGCAATCATCAATTTTAAACGAACATTAAAATAAACATATAGGAAGACAACACAAAATTTTAATGATAAAGGATGCAAGTTATTCAAAATGTCACATAAATCAGTTTATTAGTTTGTAAAATGACATCCCCAGGTGCACTACTTCCCTCAGACATACCTTTTATCTCTTTATAAAAACAAACTAACAACCTAACAGCAGAGGACAGAAAGACAAATAGTGTTAGATGTTAAGACTCTAGTTTAGCAGGCAAAGCTGGTAATACAAATGCTCTTTGTTAATACAAGGGAATTAAAATTGCTCTCCTTGCTTACACTGACAATATGCGTTACCTAGCCTCCTTTACTTCACATTACCAGGGGTGTTTCCCCACATTTGAAGTAACTCGGGGCCAAATTTTCAAAGCCTTGTGAAGATACAGTAACCAGAGGAAAGATATGCATGCACAGGGCAGAGGGAGCACCAGCTGCCCAATTTGCAAACCTAGCCTCAGGGATACACACTTGCCCAGCTGCAAGCACTGCTTTGGTCTCATCAAGACTAGAAGACATGCACAGGCTAGTCAAGATTTAATCAGGAGGCAACCTGGAGATTGTAAACAAATCTGGCCCCTGTTTATCTTGTGCCATCACCTAGGTTTCAAACAGAAGCAGCAGGTGAAATGAGTAAGAGCAGGAAACGATGAAGAAAGATGCAAACATCTCAGTGAAGCCACACACAGAGGAACAAAAGGTACCAACCCTAGGTTGTTGCTGCAAGACCAGCAACATTGTGCCTACGTACATTAACTGGTCCTTCGCAGTGCTGCATCCCCCTGCTCAAGCAAGCTCCACTGACGTTAGACTATACCCTAGGTAGCATTCCTCTTCTGCTCCAGGGAGCCACATCCCTGTTCACAGCAAACAACTGCAGCACAGCTGCTAGTTGTGCAGCCTGTGGTAGCCAAGGCTGTCAATAAGGGGGAATCTTTATACATTTGAATAGGTTTGGGCCCACACAGAACTAACTGACCTAGAGAGAAAAGCAGCAGGGAAGCTATCCGGAGGCTGAGCAATAAAAAGGGTTAAAAATATGTTAGCACAGTCCTCCATCAACCTTACCCCTCCTCTTCCCACTACATCCACAGCCCACTGAACTTTCTCCTTCATTTTTAAGTCCTTTGATGCCTCTGCCACTACCACCCTTAAGGTTTCTGAAGGTACGTCCAAGAAACCAGGGAAATTATCTGAAGGGAGGTGGAGGGAATGGCAATTTCTTTGCCCCGGGGCCCAATATAGCTCTCAGCTGACTAGGCCCATGCCCATGGTTTCTTGGTCCACTACATATAATAAGCCAATAGTTCTCATGGTGTTTCTGAGATTTAAAGATTACAGCATATGGAGCATCTGAGTCTACACGCAGAACGTGTTATCCAAGTCTCTGGCCTCTCCATTTGACCTGCTGCAGTCAATGCAGCTCTGGCAATAACAGCAGCCAAAGAGCTGTCTTCAATTGATTACTTTTTCCTATTTATTTCTTTTTCCAAGAGCTTGCAGAAGAAAAGAGAAGGAAAGAGGCAAGCTGTAATTTTTTTTTTTTTGACATCTGAGGTGGTTTGTTTTCAATGCCATCTAACATTAAAAATATTTTGAATCTCAGAAGTAAAGTCTGGAGCTTTAATACAAGAGATTTATTCCTTGTATCCAGCCTGTCAATCCACAAGAGACAGCTTTGCCAGAGCAAAGGCAGGTTCTGCTCCTCTCTGCCTTGAGGGCTTAGCACTAGAACACAGAAAAAGAGAGGATGGGAGCACCAAGAACAGCTTGGTGCTAACGCCTCTGCACTCTCAAAGATTTGAGAGAACAAGCTCAGGAGAGAGGCAAGGGGACAGAGACAGCAGGTAGCACGCACATCTCACAACTCAGAATTGTTCCGATTTGCAGCACTGGGCATACATCCAAGCAGTGCATTTCCCCATTTGCTGGGCACAATCTTGTCAGACCTAGCCTTCAAACTGCCTGTCACCTCCCTGAAGTTCAGAAAAAGAAAAGCTGCAAGTAAGAGCATGTGCAGGAATCACTGCAAATGCAAAATCAGTTCTTTGAAAATTTGGCCCCTGTACCACAAAAATATTTCTCTGGGCAGGCTTCTGCAAGAACATTCAGCATGCTATAATTGTAATAAAATGACAGAGACTATGGCAAAAAGTTTTGAAAGCCAAGCAGACGGTAGTTATGGATTACAGCTTTTAATTCATTCTCAAGATTCAATCCGTCTTTGAGCTACACATAAATCATAATGAATTGGTGCTGAATGAACAAGAGTGACAAATCATACCTAGAAGTTTGCAAAATATGCAACTCCTTTCATTATCTATTTTGTCTAAGAAAGAGCAAATAAACTTTTTACACTTGCATACTGTCATTGCTCAAAAATGCTGCACATTTCACTGGGATTAAGTGGTAAATTTGTATGGGGATTAAGAGGCAGAACTGAGAGCTAACATGGACTGACAAAAAAAAATCATGTCCTAGAATTTCAGAGTTTTTCTCTGCCATCTTCCTCCTTCCCCTGTCATTCCATCCAACTTTCAACTTAATTTATGAAAGCACTTTCTAACAAAGAAGCATAGTCCTGGCCTAATTGCTATTAGCCATCACCAACCAGGTAAATTTTCGGAGCCCCTAAAAACCAGTCACAGATCTTACAAGCAAAGAAGGACACAATCACCACAAGTTTTTCTGTTTACTACAGTTATAATGTGAAAAACTAGAAAAGTTGTGCCAGAATAGTCTTTACATAACTAGTCAATTTTCACTGGGTACTTTTTGTATCAAAGGTGACAGTGCAGGGGAATGGACATTCCCACACAGCAATTAACCACAAGGAAAAAAAGAATTTTTCACCAGACAGATACTCAACTGTGTCTTAGTTGTGCAAAGACTAACGTTCTGGCATAGAAAAGTTACATACAGCTAAGGAAGTTAAAAATCTAACACTTGAACAGACAACAAAATATTGATGGGAATTACTACACATTCACCAACCTGAAGAGGATATCTTTATTTCTTTGGACCTTTATTGGCTGTGGAACAAAATCTCACTTCTTGCAGAAAGGGAAAAAAATTAATCCAAGCTGAGTCAGTTTAACTGATAAAAATCAGTAGCTAGAGCTTGTTAAGTGGTTCTACAGGAATGCAAAAGTGAATGGCCATCAGCAACATTAGAGCAGTCACCCAAAAGAAAATCAAAGACAACTTCAAGGCTTTGGTTTATGGAACCAGATAGATTAGCCCTCCGAATACATCATTCTTGTGGACAAATGGGGAAAGAGTGTTTTGAACTATTCAGTGTTTTAATGGAAAGGAAAAATACCATAAACTGCATATCTGCAGCTGTCTCAAAGACATCCAATACTCTAAAATTGGATACTAACTAAACCTTGTGGCTTCCAATGTACTTTTGTCTTAAGAATCGAATAAGTTAATATGCATTGCAATTACATTAGTAACACATGGAAATTATTGCTACACACAGACATGTTTCCATCTTTAAATATAGAAGGAAAATACTTAAAACAAGTTACTTTATGAATAAATGGAAACTTCTAAAGTATTTTTCTTGCCCAGCAGGTTTTGTGTCCTATATAAGAACTTAAGTAGATGAAAACTGGATTTTTTTGTTGCTGTTGTTTGAGTGACATTATGCTGAATGAGGAAGAAACAGCAGTGATGAAAGAATAACTGTTGTTGAGTAAAAACTGAATGGCATTGTAGTTTATAAGGCATTCAGGCAATAAACAAGATAAAACCATGTAGCTCAACGTAGATAACTCCTCAGCTGAAAGAAATCAGTTGTAGCTTCAGGCATGTTCACTTCAGTCTCCCAGACATTTTCTCCTTTCCAAGAAGTCACATTACACACCTTTAATTGAGCATCTTTGCCAAAGGAAGGAGACACAAGCTGGAACTAATACCAGCTCTTCCTACACCTTGACAGAGCGTACAATTTCTTAAAACAGACAAACATATGGTTAGTGCTGTATTAAATAGTAATGTAAATAGTTAGCCAGCTGCATGAAGAGTTTACTGCAAGGGGTTGGCAACCTTAAGAAAGGATTTGAGAAACATCTTAATAATTCAAGTGTAGCAAGAGATATTTTTATTCTGTGAAAATGGATTAGACACTTCATATCACCTCATTCGACAACACCACAGTCACTTTAGGCCAAAGCATTAGTCCACTTAGCTTAGTATCTAACTGCTGACAGCATTCAGTAGCTGATGCTTGTTGAAAGAGTGTAAGAACAAGGGAAGTATTGTTCTTTATTCAGCAAGTACACCAACTCTAGCTTCTGCTGGTGTGGTGATTGTGGAAAAAACTCCCTCTGACCTTCATTTCATTGTATTAATAGTTTGAGAGTTTTCTCCCTTACATATGACCGATTAAATCAAAGCTTAAAAAAAAAGGGGGGGAAGAGGATGCTTTTCCAAGTACATGGAATTATATATAACTGGGGATGAACCTCTATCCCCAGTCCTGTTTTGCAAATCTTAACCATATGTAGTAGGACTGAAATACACAGACAGAGGACTAACCATATGCTTTGCTTTATTGGCTCATTAAGTCACAAACATTCTGGCCCTCATTTCTGACCAGAACTGATGTGTTGAACATTGGGAACACGTATTTCTTCATTCACCTCACATCGCCCACATTAAATATTACTTCTAACATGTGTCCCTAAGTTCTGGGAGAGGCTTGTAAAACACTCGCAGATGCCCAAACATCCAAGTCAGTATGCTTCCCCAGTGCTTGAGTGCCACGCAGACTGGACAGCGCTGCTATTTGCTTTTACCAGAAGTCAGAAAGCCTCAGGTTGCCACCAGTCTCTGAGTGTGCTCATGAATAATGCATTACAAAATAGTCTTTAGAAGAGCCCCAGGATCAAATTCTGCTCCCTGTTATGCCTAGACAGCCTCATATCAAAGGGATTACATAAACATAATGTTGAGAGAAATGTCTTTCTTTAGAAATCATAAAAACTTATTGGCATTCTTCCTCCCTCCTTCCCCAAGCAATATGATAAATTTCCTCTAGAAATCAAACCACTGCCCATCTGATCCAACAAGTATTTAAGCCTAACAATCTCAGCAGTATTTTTTAATATCCACAAAGGAGATTTAAAAAAAAAAAAAAGCTGCAGAAGTAGTCTGTGACATTTACCAGTACTGTGCAATACTACATGATGTAAGTGTTACATTAGCTACTGTTCCAACAAAGAGAAAAAAAAAGTATATTCCATACAAACTTAATATCGAGGCTGGTCCTTCAAACTTACTTGATTACATAGAGGGCAATGCAATTTCTGATCACTACTTTCATGTAAATAAGAGTAAAAAAAAACAAACAAACTCTTCTGTACAACTTGTTTTGAGACACCTGAACTTGCAAAAAGAATGATTTATGCTATTTGAGATACAAGGCTCAAAAAGCACACATGAACACGTAATTCTTCTCTCCCTGAAATCAGTAGCAAAACTCCTGCTTCATTTCAGTAATATTGGATCAGCATCACAGAAAGAGGAAACTAACACTTGCATTTGGAATAAGGAAGTCTATTTCTGCACAGCAGAGCTATCCAGTGAAAAGCTCCATCTCCTTATTTATCACTTACCTTGGCCCTGGGCATCGCTGATGGAATAAGATGCAACAGCTAAAAAAGCCAAGAGGAAGCAGCTCTGTACCTCATACCAACAAAGCATCTTTTTCCCCTTGATGTACACAGTATCAGCAGGTCTGAAAACACACAGAACACAATTATTTATTAAACTTGTAAATCTAAGGCATGCACTTTAATGAAAAGTTTTGGCAAACTCTGGATTCCATTAAAAAATAACAACGAGGAGTTTGCCATGGACATCAGTGGAGCAAAGATTTCATCCTGTAAGCAGCTCATAACCAAACTATATTTTACTTGAGAAGGACAAAGAGGCACATCTGCCGTACTGAACAGTTCTAAAAATTGGTCCCATGTAAAGAGAAAACTGTTATTCTTTGGAAAGCAGACATTAGTATTGGAAGTAGAGTTTGCTACGCATAACAAGGTAAAATGGGTATCTCTATACAGTCCAGTGTTGCAAGCACCTTATCAAGACACCTGCGGTAGAGACTTCTGAATCTCTAGATAAAGCGGGACTTAAACTGTTATCTACTTTACATCTAGAAAGCATCCAGAAAGGGATGTTAAATCATTTATTTCAGGACTCTGCAATTAAAAATAATTAAATGAGAAGTGCCCTGCAAATTCACTGGTCAGTTCACCTGAGCAATATTGCACATCAGCTGTCAAAAAAGACAGAAATTTGTTCTGAGGAAATGCAAGTCCCCCTCTCACTGTCCTCTAGAGCCTACTCTGTTTTTCCTATTTTTATCTTATTCAGCTTATTCTGTGCTCTCTGTTGTACTGTCTGGCACTTACAGTGACTGAAGCAGACACAACTCAGAAGGCATACAGGGTATCAGCTGACTAAGTACTAATTTTATCTGTAGGCAATGCTCAAGAATATTTACTCTAACTTAATCCATTAGGAACATCAACACTTCAGAGCGCAGCATTGTATGAGCACTGAAGGTGCTCCTAGGTGAACTAGCTGGGCTACAAGAAGCAATTCAGGTGCCAAAGCACAAGTTCCAGATGAGGTAATTTATCTGCCCAAGAAGCTAGGTAAAAAACAGTACAAATTTCATTATCTGAGCTTGGCTTTTAATACTTGCCGGTAGAGTTATTCAACATACATAGAAGTGCCTCTAAAGATGCACCATGTTCATAACATCATGCTTTTAAATGTTTATCTATCACTCAACTTTACTGCACTGGTTTTAGTCCATTTTCTGGGCTAGGAAGAAGAATTTTTGCTGCCCTCTCCTGTTAGTATTTTACTGGAGAATTAAATTAAGATTATTAATTGTAGAGTTGTTGCTGTCAAAGACTCAGCTTTTGAAGGTTTATTTTGGTAAACTTTGGTTTATGTATTCCTGTTTTGCAAGTCCCTCCCCTTTACCTTCCCTGTCATTTTCTCTAATATCCCTGGGATACCATCATTTAATTGACCTTCCCTGTTTTCATTGTCTTCTGAGGAAGGCATAATGCACATGGTCTAACCACTATGTAAGAATATAAAAGGCAGACTGAAGAACCTCAACCATTATTAAACAGATGAGAGGACAGATCTACATCTCCTTCTTTCTCCAAGTAGTTACAATTTGCCTTATTCCAGCACTTGGTAGGTGTAATGTCACAAATCCCACTCACGGATATTTGGTATGCCACCTTGAAATATACAGGCGGCTTAATCATTTGAAGTTCTATCCCCACAGGGGGTTATACCTAAGTTTTAGCCCAATTATCAACAAATTTCACGGTACTTAGATACATATTTTGAATCCATGTCTTACAGCATGAATCTCTCAAGACAGAGGCAAATACCCATATCCAATAACAAAACTGTGCACCAAAAACTTAAGTATTGCTATGCCCGGTTCTTAGGACACATCCTCCAGATTGATTTCAAACACCCAAGCAAAGTGCCCAGGCTTTCTAGTACACAAACACAAGGAGTCAGCCATCCAAGGACTGGATCCAGATGAGCCAGCAGTCAGCAGACAGTTGCCTAGTGACAGGCAATAGAAAAAATGAAGAGAGTCAAGTCCCAAACAGCACCCCTTATGCAACCTACATTGTGTATCGAAGCTTCTCCCCACCTCAGGAATACAACCTGAAACGTGTGAATGTAGACTCTTCAAAGGACAGTATGCAATTCATTCTTCAGTTCAGTCACCACTGACTATGTGCAGATTTCTTTCCGTGTAATAACCCAGATATTAAAATAGTCACGGTGGTGGCTCCGTTCCCCATTTGCTAGATTTGATATAAACCCTCCTCCCAAATAAGGGCTATAAATACTAAGTGACATACAATCCTATGTAGGAACACTCTCTCCTGCTCCTTTTAGAGAACAGCCATCACACAAAGAAGGTAAGATGTATTGAGAGAAACATAACTGGTGCTGGATAAAACACAGTCTGGGCACGAGTTGACTTCTGCAAAGACCAGCACCTCAGGGTTTGCTTAAGGAGGAAAGGCACACAGAGGCAACCATGAGTCTGCAGCCACCTTGTGGCTGACATCATCTGGGAATAAGAAAACACATCCTATTCCTCCTGCTTTTTATATATTTCTCCTTTTATTAACTATTTGGTAAAACAGTTATCCGACTGAATAGCTCTGGCAGCAGAGACCAAACTCCAGCCTCCCCTTCCATGCCAAGAGCGCTGCCCATGAACCGACCCCTGCTGCTCTGCATGCATTCGTTGCTGTAGTGGCCGCAGCTCCTCTCCCGTGCAAGGGCAGGCCTCACGCCGCAGGCTGCCCGGAGTGTCTGCACAGGACAGGCAACAGGGCACCTTATCCGGGGAGAAGAACCTGCCTTTGAGGCCTCCCAGCTGGGGAGAAACCAGATGTACATCCACCCTGCTACAGGGCAAGACCTGCCAGAGGAGTGCCGGGTTTCTGGCTGCCACTTAAACTCAGCCACGGAACAGGGACCAAGCAACTCAGCCTTGAGGAAACCACGGCTGCTCTCTGCCCAAAGCTGCAGCACCTTCACACACCTGGGTAGGCACAAACTGCAGCACTTAGAGCCACCCTGCTGCACCACGGCCTCGGCGCAGCCCTGGCACCGTCCCCAAGCCACGGGGCTTATAGCCCACATCGAGATGGCTAATTAGGGAGCAGCGTGACCCAGCGCCCTTTCTCCTCCAGGAGAAAGGAGCAGTGTGACCGGCCCCAGCCCGCTGCTGCCTCGAGGGAGCCACCGGGCCCGCCGCCATGGCCGCCGCCGCCCCCACAGGCGAAGGGCGGGAAGGCGGCGGAGAGCTGAGGGGCGAGGCGGCGCCGCCGCCGCCCCGCTCCTCGCAGCCCCTCAGCGGAGCCCGCGACCCAGCGGAGACGTTTCGTTCGCCTATCCGCAGCCCTCGCAACGCGGCGCGGCTCCAGCCTGGCCTGAGGGGCCGCGGCTCAGTCCCCGCAGCGGTGCCAGGG
>VXAA01005998.1:350216-376912 GCA_013399115.1 Anseranas semipalmata
TGCGCGGGGAGGCCGCGGCGAGGCGGGGGCCGTGAGGCAGCAGCAGGCCTGCAGGTGCCGTGCCGTGCCTCGCCACGCAGCGCCCCGGTTCCCCTGCTGCTGCTCCCCTCTTAACTCACATCCCTCATCCCGGAGTTGCTCGTTCACCTCGCTTTAAATGATTTAAAAGGCGCCCGCTCCACGGTACTGCTAGGAATGCAAGTGTTCCCCACCACCACCGCTGGTTATTGCGATGTGTGGATTGATGATTAATCGGGGAAACATTTATATTAAAGTGTGCCAGTACTTGTCTGGCTTAGTATAAACTTTGATTAAAAGCGGTGTAGTACATATGCACATTTTTGCCATCTATATAGACACGGCAACGGGGAAGTGGAATTGCAGAATCTATATTCCTACACAAATTTGATTTACCTTACAGTATACCCTACTGAATTTACAGTTAAGGCTACTACTCATGAAGTTTTTAAGTCACTAGAATTTAAGAAGCAAGTGAAAATACTCATTTCAATGTGCCTCGTCATCTGTATAAAATTACAGATGAAATCACTGAAGGATTGCAGTTAAGAAACAAGAGGCATAAGTGAAAAGAGAGATGTGCATCCCTTTGTTAATGTAAGTAGGGGTCCCTTCTAGGGAAGGAGAACACAGTAAGTCTCGGGGAGATGACTGGGACTAAACTCTGTGAAGCAGAACCTTCTGTGGCTGGGTAGGATTCCCCGTCCTGCAGACTCTCGCCCAAAGTCACTGTGCAGATATCTTTCTACTGAAACTGCAGAAGTGTTTAAGCTTTAGAGACACTCTTTACGTCCCGTTGTTTTCTACAGCAAAGGTTAAAAAGCATTCCTACATTTTTCCAGATACCTGGGAGATCTCCTCCTCTGCAGTTACTCTGCGGTACTGCCAGCTGTGTGCAATGGCTAACGCTTTGTACCAGCCAAGAAGAGAGTAGCTGCAGGATAATGACTGCTCTGAAGCAATAAAATGTTCAGCTCATTGATGCTAAATGTGATACATTTTGTACCTTTTCAGTCCCTAATTTATGTACTTAGCTAAATAATAGTAACCAGAAGACAAGGAGGCAGATGGATAAGTCTGTTTGCAATACCCTTGAAGACTTGGTAAATGTCGAGAGATAAATCAGCCTAATCCATGACTGCTTGCTTGCTCATGTATTTCAGGGCATGACAAGGAGCAGCCTGCCAAAAGGAGAGTCTGGCTCCCTCTCTGTCTCTTTTTTTTTTTTTCCCCCTTCCTTGTTTTTATAGTATGCAAAGTGCATGAGCACCATCCTGTGGCTACATCTAGTCAGGGTACAGGGAACCACGCTAAAAAGTCTCGAGTATCCCACTCACCAGCAAGTAGATTCTGAAACACACTGCAGCCTTCAAAGGAATGAATACTTTAATTTTGAGCCACCTGTTTGCATCAGCAATGAAATTAATATTTTACATTTATGCAAAGTATGTGCTTTCAAGGGTAACTCTGCTGATTTTTTTTGTATTAGTTTATTTTCCTGATTCACAATTTTATATATTACACCACTTGTCCACCTTTTAGACTATATCATGCTTGTTATCATTGAGCTTTACTCAGCTTGCTCTCGAAAGCACCACAGAATTCAGAAGTTAAAGCTAAACATTAAAACATAATGCTTCTTTGAAAGAGTTCATATATGCTGCACATCTGGAAATACATTAAGAAATCCAGTAAGATCACAGTGGCGACATATGCACAATGTTAATGTGCAAATGATTTACCAATGTTTCCTTCTTGTCTTCTTTCTGAAAAAAATACAGTTTTGAGAAGAAATTTACTACATGTGGACTGGTGCCATGAATTTACCTTCCACTACTTTAAATTGGCCAAGCCTCCGTGATTTCAAAAGAGCAACAGTGATTTACAGCAAACATGTTTTTAAAGTATCCAAACCAACAAGATGTTGACCATCCTTTTCTTGGCTAGTATAGATTTCACAAAATTTGTATCAATAGGATAACATGGGAATTATATTGAAAACACAGCTGGAAACAATTCCACTAATCCAACTTAAGTGCAAAAAAAGAATAGAATTAGCACAGATTGGTGAGCTCAAAGTGAACTGGACTGAGTAATTGTACAAATGAACCAAGTAATGAATCACTGTCAGCAGTATTTGTGGGACCTAAACAGAAACCAAGGTAATGGATATCTTTGGTGGCTGCGGGGAAGAATTACTTTAATTATCAATCTTTTGCTTTTTAGAATATCTTCTGCTTTTTAGGATTTACTTAGAATGCTTCTCTGACTTTTTCCGATATAGTAATGAATGCAGTATTAATTGCTGTGCCATTTTTCGCAAGACTTTCAGTAAATGAGAATGTCAAGTTTCGAGGACATTTTTAAATTGCAAATAATTAAAACCTAATTAGGTCTTGTATACTTTTATTACAATGACATTGAGTGACTAGTG
The DNA here is from genome assembly GCA_013399115.1 of Anseranas semipalmata. Lineage (NCBI taxonomy): Eukaryota > Metazoa > Chordata > Aves > Anseriformes > Anseranatidae > Anseranas > Anseranas semipalmata. The sequence continues at coordinate 352,669 of VXAA01005998.1, forward strand.
TTTTTATCTCCTAAACTAATGTATCTTACAAAGAGAAGTACATTTTTAAATGCCCTCTCTCTTCCACTTGTCGCGTTCAATGTTGACTATAGAACATCTATTTGTGTGACTAGAGCTATTCCCTAGGTCTAACAGCAATTCCTAGAATTTTGTTTTGCTATTAAAAGAACTAAAGGACATAAAGGCAGAGGTAATACTTGGAGTAAAGCACAGCTGAACTTTGCTTTAAATTTTGTAGTTCTTATTAAATATGGTGGTACATACAATGCTTTTTGGAAGGTTCTTTGCCAAGATCAGTCTGTCAACACTTGCAATAATTAAGTGATTTATGAAATCAAATGTTGAGAGATCTGAGAAGGACTTAGGACTGTATTCTTCCCAAATTAAAAACACAAAAAAAAAAAAAAAAAGAAAAATGTAACTGTGATACACTGTTTTAACATATTAGCCATGCTCGCTTTTTCATGCTTGTCTTTAGTAGCTAAGACAATTTCATAGCTATTTTGTGATATAAATATGCAGTGAAGTGGCTTGTGAAAAGGGTAGCTATTTTTTGTGAAATATTTTTTCTAGTGACTTGTTTATGCAACAGCTGTTTCTCTGCTATCAACCTCACAAATTTGCCTTCTTTACAGCTCTGTTTTCAGGCAGAAACTGTCATAGAAGTCCAGCTTTTCTTCATTATTGGTTGGCATGTCTGATGAGTCATTTTCATTTCCTTGATACTTTTTAGAAGATTTCAGTGCTGTCAGCACTTTAGTGAGCTGCTAGGTTTACTCATCTGAAGTTTATTACACATAATGAGGTAAGTGAAAGGGATATGTAGGAAGTCAGATTGATGACATGGCCATTGAAGTGTAACTTTTCAAGTATACAGTTGGTCCTGCTCCTCCAAATGTGCAGGAAAGGGAGCAAAACTGGGAAGAAATGAACACGGAGATATGGAAAAATACAAATATTTTTTCAGTCATATATTTTTCTGTTTGTCTCTCAGTATGACGATTCCAGAAAGTAATGGGAAGCATGAAGAGTTTAGTGTTTGGTAAAGCTAGTTTTTCATTCTGCAGTCAAATCCTCTTAGTTTTATGCGGTGAGATTCATCTATCCTGGGTTTATATTTCAACATCTGAGCTGGGTTGCCTAGCCCTTTTCTGGCCAGTGCTGAGGAACAGGCATATTACCTGTAAGGGCCTGGAGACATGGCCAGGAGCTATGCTCCTTCTTATCCTCTGAAAAGTGCAGCTTATCCAGATCAATTTAGGGAAGGAGTTCAGCAACACGCTACAGTCTCTGAGCAGCAGGGAGGCTGAGTTCAGCCTGCTGAGAAAACGGAGTCCCATCTGCTAATTCCTGCACCCACAGCTTCCTCACAGCAGCAGTGAAAAGGCAGTCCATGGGAGAGGTGATGTTATCCTCTCTGATGTACGTGTGCTCACACAGTAGCAGTCCACCGTACCTCACTGGACAGGGAGGGTTCATGTGTGTTCATTGTCCTTCAGAGTACAAGGAGCAGGATGTTCGAAGGAAGAGTTTCCTAGCGTCCTGCTGAGCAATGTTCTGGACCTGTGAGCATTACACAGAATTACAGAATCGTTGAGGTTGGAAGATCTTGAGATCATCTAGTCCAACCCCCCATTCAAGCAGGGTCAGCTAGAGCAGGTTGCCCAGGCCTATGTCAAGTTGAGTTTTGAGTACCTCTAAGAATGGAGACTCTACAACTTCTCTGAGCAACCTATTTCAGTGTTTAACCACCATCAGAATTATATATATATAAAAAAAAAGGCGTTTGCTTGTGTTCAGATGGAACTTGCTGGCTCATGGTTGGCTTGGTACCAACCAGCACTCCCAGCGGCTTTTCTGCAAAGCTGCTTTCGAGACAATTGACCACCAGTGTGAACTGGTGCCTGGGGTTATTCCTCCACAGAGGCAGAACTTTGTGCTTCCCTTTGCTGAATTTCATAAAGTTCCTGTTTGGCCGATTTCTCCAGCCTGCCAAGGTCCCCCTGAATAGCAACACAGCCCTCTGGTGTATCAACCATTTCTCTGTTTTGTATCATCTGCAAACTTGTTCAGGGTGCACTGTCCACCATCGACCAGTTCATTAATGAAGATTTTAAACAGTATTAGCTCCAATATCAGCCCTGGGGTACATCACTAGTGACTGGCCTCCAATTGGACTTCACACTGCTGATCACAAACCTCCGAGCCCAGCAGTCCAGCCAGTTTCAATTCACATCACTCTCCACCTATCTAGCCCATACTTCATCAATGTGTCTATGAGGACATTATGGGAGACTGTCAAAAGCACTACTAAAGTCAAGACAAACAACATAGCAGTCAAAATGCGAGATCCGTAGTCACTGCTCCCGTCTGCTCCCAGACTGCGTGCTGAGACTTTATCAACCAGCCTGAGAGAGCGCTGCACTTGGTGGGCAGGTCCTGGGATGTTGCCAGCACTGAGGCAGGGGCATGCAGAGGAAAGAAGACAGAGCAGACTTTATGGTGTTTGGATCTCCCACCAGCTGGAAGGAGGTAGGCACAAATACGGCTTTAGGCTGGCAAAGGCGAGCACGGATTTCTTTTCACTGGATAATGCTGCGGTGCAGATTAAGTTGCAGCCCACCAATGGTACAATCTGTCACAGTGAGTGAGGGGTTCCCCATGTCTTACTGAATAAGCAGAAGACCTACAGATCCTGGCTGTCTGTGCCAAAAGTAATTTTCTTTGGAATGAAATCCAGGCTGAAGTGCATATTTAAACCCAGTAGGAGCTGGAAGCAATACCATTGTGGTCTCCGGAATATATACCTTGAGTTATGAATACAAGAGATGTCTGGAACAAGAATTCCTTTCCAAATAACGTATATCTTAAGCTATTACCTAAAAGAAGCAGAGCTTCTTGTCTATGTCCTGCTGAGCTTCTTGACTGAGCTTCTACCCTATACACTCTCGAATGCTACAATTACACATCTATAGTCTGGTTTAGTCTACTTTAAGCACTTTTCTAGTACACGTGTCCATGAGAGTAAAATTCTTAACAAGAAGAACAAATGCTGTCAAGTTAAATGCTGTCAAGTGATCTTGTTTTTCCATCTTGTTGATTAATTAATTTATTATTAATAATAATTAATTAAAAACTATGAGTTTTCAGGTTTTTTTTAATTTGCAATTTTTAGAAAAACGAGTCTGTCCATTAGACTCTGAAAAATAATTACTGAGTTGTCTCCTAGAACAGTATCGCATGACAACACATGGTTATGTTTTGCAGCTAAATAAACACCTGAACAAAACTCTCCTTTAATACAGCAGTTTATGTTGCTCACAAAGTTTATTCACCAAAAATGTGTTGTTGTTTTTTTTTTTTGTTCAGTTTTAAACAGTTGGTTCTGTTTGCTGCTTTTTTTTTAAGGGATTTAAAATGGATGAAAAAAATTCAGAGTTGAGTGCTTTGTTCCTCTACACACTTTTAAGAATTACAACTGGAATTTTCAAGAACAGCCTTAGTTTTCCTATATTTATTTAAGCATATGTTAAAGATATAACGTTAGCTTTCCACAAATAAAACCTTGAATAGACCTTAACAGAAATTTTATAAAAGCAAAGTGGTACTCTCTTTTGTATTTGCCAAAGAAAAAGCTATTAGCATTAAAAAAAAAGAAAATAATGTTGTGTTTCAGAGTAATTTTATAGAAAATAAATTGGAGAAAACCAAGAAAAATATTAATACTTTCATTTGTTGAAAACAGCTCAATAAAATTGCCACCATTCAAATACTCACTGAAGAGATTCAGTATGCCTTCCACTTCTATATTTCAGGGGCATTTAAGCAGCTGAAATAACTGTCAGTTAATTATTAAAATAAATGTCAACACTAAATATCAGTAGACTGGAAATCTCACTTTATCAGGTATGAAGAGGAGAATTTAAAATTTTAACTTTTTTTTTTCAGTTATGAAGCAATAACAGATGGGGGCAGTCTTGGACAAATATCTCTTTCGTGTATTTACAAATCTCTATCTTGCTAGCTTCTGAGTATCCAAATTCAAGTACTGTGTCTGTTAAAAGAGAACACTTCAATAGTCTCCTCGTTTTGATCTTTACTGTAAGTGTCAAGGAATGAACAGTTGTGAAGACCTGGATTACTCAGCTTCTGAGCAAAAGGGCTCCACTCAGCTCAAGGCAATTCGTAGAATGCTTTTATTTAAAGAGCTTATTTAAATAGAAGAGGCTTCTATTAAAAAAAAAAATGCAAAATCACTGCAAAACTTTTCAGGCCTAAGCACCTTTTGATCACTGGAGATTTAATCTGGTTGCGTATGCAGAGCCCTATTTGACAGCAGCTTCTAAAGCCAACCCTCAGCTCCCTCCGGAAGAGGTAGAGATTTCTGCAGTGTTGACGAGATCTAAGAAGGAAGATGCAGGTAGGCTTTCCTCTGTGTCTGGAAGGTGGCACCGTGGGACAGGCTCAGGGTTCCTGCCAGCATCGCTGAGTGGCACCAGCGCTGCAAGGATATATGCAAGGATATATCCTAAGGCTGACATAGCCGTTTGCTGGCTTGAGATTTGCCGAGAATTGTTCGGATAAAGTCAGAAAGTAGGCACAGTTTTGGTTCTGCTCTGCACGTGCTCGTAGAACTAGCTGTCTGTGTTGCATATGCACCCAGGAAGTGTTTGGATACTTCCCATTGAACATGATCTAAGAGCCTTAAATATAAAACCAAAAATAACAGGAAACTGCACAGGAGGAAAGCAAGCTTATATTACTAGTCTTAAACAAATAGCCGGGAGTAATTGTGCTCCACAGCAATTGATCTGCTGACTTAAAGAATTACAGGGTATTATGACAAAGAATGTGAAGCTGAAAAAAGGAGAGGCAGTAATTTCATACCACAAAAAGCAGGTAACATCTTGAAAGATTTTGGATTAACCTTTGTTTTTTCTTTTTCCCTCACTTTGAACACTCAGAGGCTATATTTTATGCGCTTGTGCAAGTTTTGCAGAATCTGGATCTTTCACTAGATAAACTGAACATCACCTCAATCCATGTACTCCACAAAACCAAGGTGCAGGTAGGATGTTTGGCCACACTCCACAAGTGTTGTGACTCCATTTTCCATACTTGCTCATTTGCTCATTTAACTGCAGTGACTGACTTTTCATGTCAAGCTCTTTGACAAAGTACTGTAATCAGCATGTGATCTCCTTTTTTTTTTTTTTTTTGCTGTTTACTTTTTGTGTCCTTCATAGATGGTAGTTTGAATGTTCTTGTAACATTGGCAATGCTCACGGTAACATTCTTCATCATATGGTTCACAGAAAAAAGCTTGTCCCTGGCCTGTTTAAATTAACACAGTGCTTAAGTTAAGTCAGTTTACAACAGGGCCACAAGTAAAATAAAGCCTTGAAGAGCACAATGTTTCTTACAGTGTGATCGTCAGAGGCGCTGGTGGAATAGTCAGTGTTCTTCAACTAACACAAATAAAACCTCTGTCCCAAGGTTTGCAAATAGCTAGAACATTGGCCACTAATCAAGTATTTTCGCTCATTCAGGCAAAATTCAGTCCTTTCTACAATAGTCAAGCATTTTATAGGAATTTACCGTATCTCAAGGTTGCAACAAATTTCCATATATCGCTGGATACATGAAGGGAAGCAGAGTTTTAACTTAGATCAGATTTGTTTTTTAAAAGTATTCTTTTCTTGCAGATTAGCACAGGCCATCTCGTACAACTCTGGCAGGAGCACAGGGTTCTCCTTGCCCTGTTCCCACTGTGACCCTTCGTCACCCACAGGATGCTCTGCAGGACTGATGCATGCAGTTTGGCTACTGCTGTTCCAATGCACCATGGTGCAAGATATAGTATGGTGCTATGGTGCTAGAACAAGCCTCCAACTCATCTCTGCCACCCAACACAGGGTGGAGAGCAATAGGAGATGAAAGAATAGGCTATGTTGTTCTGTTGTCTTTGAGGAAGAATTCGGGGAAAAAATGCCTCTTAATGTCCTAGCTGTTGTACCTGGAGCCTAAGCCCTGCTCCAGGCCACTGGGCGTTTCACAGTGTTGATGGTAACAATAATAATAGTTCAGCACACCAAAAGGAGTTACTGCTGTTTGGAACATCTGCCATGTTGTGCTTTTAATATTAGCAAGGTTTGGCTTGGAGAATCAGTTCTTAAATGCACTCTGAATGTCTGAGCATACAACGTGTGCAATGACAGCAAGCATTTGAGTCCTTGTAGTAACAAACCATGGGTTTGTATTGCTTCTGCAGATGCTGCTTCGTTAGAGCTAATATTAGTGTGCGTAAGAAACTGAGGATACAGACAATTAGTCAGCAGCTTAATTAAATCAAGATGCATCATGATCCTAGTCTATCCTGTTCAATTCTTTTTCCCGATGCCAGCCAGGTGAATAACTTCCCTCCCTGTCTCCCATCCCACACAGGTAACGTTTAAAAATGACCAGCCCCCACCTCCGTGGAGAGTCAGCCTGGTCTTTGACTGACATTAATCTTTTGAAAGCTCTCCCTCTCATCCTTGCTGCCCTCCTTTACTGCTCAGACTGCCAGCCTGGGAAGCCTGGCTGAGACGCTCAGTAGGAGGGCAGTGGGTCTTTCACCAGTGAGCCTTCCCCATGGACATAATTCTGCAGGCAGAGTTGGACCTAAGCTATGCAAACCATAGGAGTCTACAAAGGGGACTTGAATCTATGTAATGATAAAAGCAACTTGGTTGGGATTTGACAGTATTCCATTAAATTCAAGAGCAAAACTCATTGGTAAGGAAGAGGGAGGATAGGATCAGCTCGTTTCAAAGAGAGCTATAAGCACCTTTGAAATTCAGTAAGCTTCAGGCTCAGCTCTTACAGGCAGCAGCTCTCTCTGAGCACTTCTCCACCAGTTCATACAGAGCTGTCTACATGTCTGTCAATCAGTTGTTTCTGTACTATGTTGGGAAAAGAGAAACATAGGCAGTGTCAATGCATTTTGTTACTGAAATCAATTGTGTGTCATGAAGGTGCCATTCGTAAAATCATGTTCTGCCCTTCACTGTGGTCTAAAGTTCATTTTCTTTGCATTATATCTGTTGATAGTTTTAAAAACTTGGGTAGTTATTCCAAAAAAAGCATTCCAAAAAAAGAAAAAGAAGAAGAAGAAGAAAAAGAAAAAGAAGAAGAAGAAGAAAAAGAAAAAGAAAAAGAAAAAGAAAAAGAAAAAGAAAAAGAAAAAGAAAAAAGTGAAGAATAGTTTTGTTTCTCCAGTGTTCCACATTTTTTATGTATTTTATCTTTTAAAAAAAATTTCCACCCATGGCCTTTTGCCATGTTCAGAAAGTATTACAACCATAAGGCAGGGCAGATAAGTTCAGATTACTAAGTACATTCTGTTCTTTTTCAAAAACTTTCCTCATAAAGCTTATAAAATATTTCATGGTATATAAAATTTCCTGAATAGAGGAGCAAACAAATGAACACCATAAGTTGCAGTGCAGTGCTTCATTTCTGGGTTCACAGTATTAGGTCAGAGCGTCGTGTGCCATTTTTAAAGTAACATGTTAAAATAAGGGCCTGAACAAGGCTGGTGTTTTCATGATGCTTTTGTGTATCAATGGGAAGGCAAAATTCTGTATTAGCAATAGGCACAACGAGCACCTTTCTTTTTTGTCATCTTTTTTTTTGCTAGAGTGATTTAGAGAATCACCAAAGTGAGACCTGTGCTTCACATTGAATAATACTTCTTATTAAAGCTGCATTTGGTGGGCAAGTCCAGTTCAGATGTACAAAATCATTTCCTAAATATTTGTCTCTTATTTTTCTGCCAATAAATGGTCATATTGTAATTTTGCTTCTACTATAGTATTCATGTCATTTTTGTACAGTTAATGCAATTCTCAATGATTTTCAACTGGGTAAATAAATCAGAATCTCACCATAAATATTTATATTCGCTATTGTCATTTGCGTAACTGCATTCTCAAAGAAATTTCAACGCTATTTATTTAACTGCCATGAGTTTTCTGCCAAGCAGGGCTCGGCACTGACACTTGTTCTAGAGGGAGCCTCTGGCTTGAGAAGATCAGGAGGAAACGGAGGGAGAGGAGCTCTGTGAGGGCTGCGAAGCTGAGAAGGCTGCAGGTTGATCACCCGTGACAGGTATCTGGCAAACGGGGACAAGAGCCTGCCAAAACTGAACATATGGGCTTGCAAATAACAACTTTATGGCTACAGAAGATTCAAAATACATAAAGAGTAATATTTTTCCACAGTCACAGAGCCTGCAGGTTGCAGTCGATACAGGGACTGCTGTCTCTCTGCATGAAAGGAGGCAGGAGGCCTTGCTTCCCGCCTGGAGTCCTTGGAGTAAAGGGCATTCCAGTAGGCAGCGGACTGGCCGAGGACTTGGCAGAGCAAGTTCCAGCTCTGCTCCTCCACAGGCCTCCTGGATGGTTTTAGGTCTCCAGTCAGCCCGTGGGGGTTTTAACCTCCTGTGGATCTAGGAGCTCATCTGGTGATGCTTGGAGAATGGCAGATGTGGGAGCGAGGGGCCTGCGGGTGTGCTGCCAGTTCTAAAACCCACTGAACATGAAGATGTCTGAGTACACTAGTGGGACATACACAGGGTGTTAGGTAACCACAGGTGAAATCTTCAACGCTGATGGCCCTCTAAACATCTACTTGGGTGATCAGGTACTTTTAATGGATTTTTTTTTTTTATGTCAGCACCTAAATTGTCTATAAATTTCACTTTGAATTCCTCATTCTTTGGTCACTGCCTCTGTCCCCCTTCTGCTACAGAGGGTGAGCAGAAGCTACCTGTGTACCAAGGGTACACTGAGGTGTCAAACCCTGAGATACTTGACTGACGGTGGTGCAGGGGACATGGCAGGCAGAACTGTCACCAACGCATATGGGACGTGTATAAATGCTTCAGGGCACCTGAGAGCCCCAATACCTGCCATATTTGCAAGCAGTGGAACAAAACTCAGGTCATATTCAACTGCTGCTTCCTCTGTTCTCATCTGCTGCAGTTGCAGTAGCTGCCACTTTCTTCTTTGTGTCTCAGCTCCCTAATAGCAGCAAGTTGCTGCCTTGCTGCGACTCCGTGGGTGAAATGAGCACTTTTCAGGACAGCTTAAAAACAGTAACACCCAAAAAGCAGGAAGAGTCTGCTGAAGCATGCAGAGAGTAATTATGTTTGATCATTTGTATATACAGATTACAGCTCAGCTGGCAAATGGCTCTGGTCTCCTTGACTGGCTATAGGCAATTCAGAAAGAAAGCTATTCTTGGGTGAGAGGCCACTTTGCAGCTTGACAAAAGGCATAAGAAGAGAGGAAAAGAAGGCCTGTTTCATGGGACTTCTAATAATAGTACATCATCGCAGTCAGTTCTGCATGATACAGTTATGCAATGATTTCTCGGAGAATTGGCTAGATGGCCAGGAAGTTCTTTCCCATCAGCAGCACTAATTGAATATACAGCTGGGTAACTCCAGCAAAATTACCAACAATAAGACTGTTGAATTAGCTGATATTAAGAGGTGGTTATTAGGGACGTGATTCAGTTGTCCACACATAGTTGTCTTGCACCATTTGAAGTATTTAAGACATCCCTACGGACTTAATCTCCAGATGTGATTTTGAGGGGCATGGCTTTCCTCGTAGGTCCTCTCTGCCCCATAAGACTTCTCAAATACCCAAAAGCATCTTCAGTGTCACTCAACACTTAAATGTATGCAACTGAACTGAGCCCCTGGTTTCTGAGTTCAGATTCCAATGAGATAAATCGAAGTAGATGCCATCACTCCACTGCAATGCTTTTTCAGATTATCTGCAGATCAGGGGAAAGAGTACTGCATTAAACCACATGCCAGAGGTCATCTTTGCAACTACAAGTCCATTGTTAGGAATTAATCAGGATAACTGCTGGAAAAGAGGTATCGTCAAATAGCTTCTAAAATGTGGACAATTTGCCCTTAATTATAGATTTTTGTTTCTGTATTACGTGGCTTCCTGAAGCTCTGCACATTAAGACAGTATTGCCTGTTTTTTGGTTTATTTGGTTGGTTGGTTGGTTTTGTGTTTTTTGTTTGTTTGTTTGTTTTTGTCATTGTTTGTTTGTTTCCAAAAGAAATAGTAATCAGTGAGAGTTAAGGAAGATATTCTCTGTGTCTTCCTCTTCCAAATACAATTTCTGACTGAAGCAGAAGAGAAGATTTTTTTCTGTAACTATGAGGTCAAGAGGATTTGTATTTAAATGGCCTCTGGAAAGGAATGCTGATGCTGCTGTAAAGAAGGCAAATCGATAACCCTTGGAAAATAACCTCTTAGGAGAATGAACAATAAAACAATCAAGCAGATAGATGCACAGCAGTTAATGAAACAAACTTTTTAAGAAGTGTAATGCAGATTTTATCACGAAAATCAAATATTTAAGAGGGTAACTCAGTACACTTTTGTAAAGGCTTCCTTTAACTGGATTTTGCAATAGGTGATTTGGCTGCTGGAGTGTAATGGAAAAAGAAATATTGAATTTTTTAAATATTCAACAGGATCTTGTTGATTCTGGAAAAACAAACAAAGCACACACACATCCCTGTCCCCAGTAAGAAAAGTGTGCGTTAAGTTATCTTCAAAAAGCAGCTGAGCAGACAATCCTTATAAAACAAAACAGGCAACAGGAAAATGTAACATCAAGATATTAAATACTTTCATGTTTCTTCCTTTCCAAGTTAGCCCACAAAAGCCAATGGGTTCCATGTGCAGTATTTAAAAGAGTTTTAAGAAAATCTTATCTTGTTTCCAGAAATACTTTGCCGGTAAAGCAAGGATATTAGGGCATTTTGAGAACACAAATTAAATGCATTCCTGATCCCGCAAACTGCTAAGCACTTCTGAGCAGAATCACTTAATATTTCCCAGGCTTTGCTCAACATCATGCTTAATTAAACTTTTGCTAATAAACATTAAGAACTCAATTTAGCTCCATAGCTAGACTCCATTGACAGAGTGGTTGTTCAGTCAAGCCCACTTATCTGCATGTGTATTTATTTTCAGTTAATACATGCAGTGTTTGCACATATGTAAATATATATATGTATTTTTAAAGTGAGATTACAGAAACCCAAGATTTAGAAAAAAAGTTTTACTTACTTCACAATGTAAATGAAAATTGTTTTTATAAGGAGATGTTTTATTTTGGGTAGCTTTTTAAATTCAAAACGAGTATTTCATATACAAACATATCTTTACTGTGTTCTTATCTAATGTATTTTATGCCTGAATGTTCTTAAATACAAATGCATTAATTACAACGTTGTTTATTGAAAAGACAGGGTTAAGAATGTAAACTGTAAATTTAGCCATAAAACTGCCGTATTTTTCTGCTGTGTGATGCTGTTAAGGAACATGACAGGGCAGTGTCACCACACCTGTCTGATGGCTGCTCTTCTGAGTTAGACGTTCCTTTTGCTTTTAATTTAAAACCACCACCAACAATTTTAAAACATGCTAACTTGATGTCACGCAAAAGAAACGGCTTGTACGTACTATGTATTTCCCAGCTGCAAGCTAGTAATGGGCACCATATTGCAGCTTTTGCTCAGTTAAAATTTTCTAAGGAAGACTCAATGGAGGTGTCCCTGCAAAGTGCAGGTTAAGAACTATTAACCCCTGAGTTATGCTTGGGTACAAGCAGGAAAGAACCATTTCTGCTACTTGCAGATTCCACTGGAAAATAAGGAGAAAAAAGAAGGATTTCCTAATGGGAAAAGCATGGAATAGAGGGATAGTTTTTTGTTTGTTTGTTTGTTTGTTTGTTTGTTTTCTGTTTAATGCAATATACTCTAAAACCTGAAGAGGAAAACATGAGTTCTAATAATTAAATTCTTCAATCAATTACTATTTGCAATTAGGACAGGAGTTTATATGGTTGGAAGCCCAGCCCTGGCCGTGAGGCCGTTCTCCAGCTGGGATGTGGTAACTACCCGTAGCTCAGCTGCAAAGGAGCTTTCCAGAGGAAAGGGGCGAAGGGGCTGTGTTAGCTCATCCAGGGGACATGCAAGAGTAACAAAGAAAGCAGGACCATCAGGACCATCAAGAACCAATGTTTAAGCTGGGGCAGAAAGCAGCACCATTCTAACCATGTGGCAAAAGGTCTGGAAGAAAAGGGAAGAAAACTATGTCCGTCCATCAGTGGTAGAGGCACAGCAGCCTGGTGGACACAGACCGTCCTTCACACCACTGGCATGTTTGCATTTGCAGACATGCAAATTCAGAAAAGAAGTGACAATTATTATCTGGCAAGGCAACACAAAAGGCAGGCGGCAACTCTTGTACTGTAAGTTCAGCGAGAGCAGCAGCGGTGTGGGATGGGAGCACCGGGTGTGCAGGGCAGCGTTTCTCTGTAGGAGGCAATACGACAATTTGTGCTGCCCAGCATACAGTGCCTGTTTCAAACGCGTGCTCTTGAAGCCAAGTATTTAATTTTGTGTGTGTTAGGCAACTCGAGTTCCAGCAGCACTGGAAATGCACAGCCCCCATGGACAACATGGGCATAGATATCTAACTGTGAAGCGAGAGCCATTTTTCTAGAGGACATTCAGTTTGACAGCTATCGCTATTCCCTTCTGAATATTTTTGAATTTTACTAAGGAATTCCAAGCGTGAGGACTAAGTACCTGTACATGAAACTGCCTCTGTGGTATAAATTCATTGTATCATCGAGTCCTGTGACATTCTTAGATTGTTTCTTGCATTAATGGCTCAGTTTAAACATGTATGCGTAAATATTTACTTCTGTACAAGTTCCTAGAGAAATCTAATGGTTTAAAATCACTCAGCTTCTCTGTAACATCAATGATATTTTTATCTGCTCTGTGTGTACACAAAAGGAATTACTCCATTGACGGTTCCTTTTTCATAAGTAACACATGTAAGTGAAAAATGTAAGCCACATCACTCACCAGATAAAGACAGACAAAGAAAAAAAAAAAGGTGATTTATGGAAATCTTTAATGGCTGTTTTATAGTAAAAGTTTAGAAGTTCTCTCACTTTGTTCAAAGAGTGCTGTGGTCTAGCTTTACTTATCCACGTGACATACACATGCCTTTTCACTTACACAATTCAGTTTTAATTATACACTGGGAAGAAAATAATCATAATGGCAACAATTGATTCCTCACTCTGTCTTTCATTAGGCATACATTTTAGCAAACCATATTACCTCAGTTTTTCCTATCTCTAAATTTAGAATTTTACTTATTTAGCAAAATTATCTTTAAAAATTAGTGCTTAATTCCCAGTTTTATCTGAAATTGTTAGAGAATTACCCCATAATCTGATCATCACGTCTTCGTCCACAGGGAAAAGGAAACCTCCACGCGCACATAGCTGTCAGTGCAGATGAAGCAAGCAGTCAGTCAGTCATTCCTCTCCTTCCTAATGCTCCACATACTCTCTCTGGCTATGTCTGTATCAGTAAATCGGATCAGTACAGGGACCATTCTCTGGTCCTAAGGCCAAGGGGCACAACGCAGCCTGCCCATATGCCTGAATTCTGATCTGGGCCCGTGGTGTTCTCCAGCTACACTCCAGCAATTTTCTCAGAGGTGCTAACCATTAAACCAGGAATTGTGGGACAGTGTTTGACACATCCCTAGCACTCTGTAGTTATTAGTGAGGATTTAACCACAAAAGGAAGAAAATACCAAGAGAAACATTCCTACTAGATGACTTTTTCCTCTCAAACCTTCTTCTGAATGCAACCTCATAGAAGACGGTAGTAGGACAGATCCACTGGTATTGCAGATGCTGCTATGACACCGCTATGTTCTTTCAGTGCTGACAATTTTATTTTCCGCTTCTGTGGAGACCTAAAATGCAGACAATTGCAGTCAGATACACCTGAAGTGGATTAATACATTATTTCATGAGTCCAGTGTCTTCAAGGGGACTAGCTGTGGGACAGGTTGTGTTCAATAGTATACACATGGCATTTAATCTAGATAAAGGTAATCAAAATTATGCATCTTGTAGCAAATAAGACAGAAGAAAAATAGGAGAAATAGGGCATTGAGTTAATGCTCCAATTAGCTTAAATGCTACTTGAACTTAATTAACTATTATAGTGCTTGAAGATGTTCCATAAATGAATTGCAAATGTACATATGCAGAGGAGTGGCACTAATCTCTGTTATTAAAGATTTATTAAAGGATCTCACAAGATCTATAGTAGCCATAAATGTGATCACATATGAGAGTAAGTCTTACTGAAATCTTTTTAATGAAGCTATTACTGTTGATGCCAGATTTTTTTTTTTTTTTTTCATTTTTGGTTTCTTGCTTCAGTCCACACTTGATATCCATGATCATGATTGAAATTCCTTACTTTTGTGAATAGACTTACATTTCCCCTGGTCCTTTGCAGGGAGCCTGGTTGTCTATTATATTCAAAATTCTGTGCCCTCTGAAGTGCATGAGAGTTTGACACTGGCTCCTGGGGGATGTCTCACAGGGTGTGTAATCACTGTGTGCAGACAAATTGCAGTTTAATTGGAAATAATATATTTCACAACCTAATTGTTAAATTTGCATCCTTTTTTACAAAATAAAAAATTTCTTTGCACAGATAATTTGAATACCTTTGTCATATTGAAGAGGGAAAGAATTAATTAAATCCTGGATTGCCAATCAAGTTGAGAACACAATATGGAAATCTCCATTAAACAGCAGGCAAGTAATGGTGCTCAAATTGTGATAGAGACTAATGTGTCTTGCAAATGAAAATGCCATATCCAATCTGTAATATAATGATATGCACAGATTTCTCCCTGCCCCCATTCCCACTCTTTTTACTCAAGTCTGAAGTGCACTCTGTAATGCATTATTAAGCTAAATTCTGACCCAGTTTCTTAATTATCTGTAAGCTACAGGGAACTTGTAGCAGAATATTAACTAAGGCAAGAGATGTAAGACAGAAGAATCCACGATGGTATTAGAGAGAATCATTAACATTTTGCTAAGAAAATCCTTTACATTTTAATATTTAACCTAGCCTAACATGTAGAATTTATATTTTAAAGAGGTACAAAGTATATACCAACCAGGCCACCAAAACAACCCCAGCAAACAAGAAAAGAAAGTGGAAGTATTTGGGGGAGCACTCCTGGATCCACAAAATCAAAAACCTGTAGCATACTGACACATTTCTGAGACAACAGGATTTTTCCCAGCCATTCTTAGTGGATACCCTCGACAGTTGTTACAATCTCATGTAACATTACGTGCTGAACTATTTATTTTAGATGAACTGTATAATATAATCTGATAAGGGTTATATAATGTGTACAATTTGGGGGGTACAATAAGGATAAACAACTGTTGTACTACATGACAGCTTGAAAGAATCTTCCAAACATGTTTATGCCTACAGCATGTTAGTATCAAGTTAGTGGTTTCAGCTTTATACCTTCCTGCAAGGGTACTTGTTAGTGGAATATGAGAAGTTTTCTTGGTTAAAAATCAACCATGGCTGTACTATATCAGAAACAAAGAATACGTGGACTTCTACCTACAAATCTGCAGGCATATATGATTTTGAAGGCTTACCGTATCTCTGATGAAATATGTGTGTTTGAGTGATTGAAAAACATACTGCAAGAGCAATATATTTAGTGAGAACAATTTTTAATATAAAACATATTTCAAAATTATTTGAGGGAAAAATACTTTCCCCACCCCAAAGATGACGGATTTTTGGTATGCTCATATAGAAGGTCAAGCTTAAGTTGTAAAATTTAGACAGCAGAGAAAGACTGCAATGTGTACTTATGATTCTGTGGACAAGGATGTATATATTCAGTTCAAAGATCAAAGAATGTCCATGAAGTCCAATCACCATAGGGTTAAGAAGTCACCTAGCTTGGCAGAATATAGAATTTGTATATATATATTTTTAAAGATTTGTTTCATAAATTCATCAACAAAGATATCCTACTGTTTGAAAAAGAGTAAACAGTCAGTTAAATACATTTTTTATTAGTAATAGTGTCAAATGCAACTTATGTGGCAGATCTGTAGTTTGCAAAACATTTGATGATTTGAAAGTGCTAATGAGCGTAATGTACGTTCAAGTACATTGCGTCAATCTGAAGTGTACTTTCTCTACTGGAGCGCTTGGATGTATCATTGCTAATGCTAACACTGTGCATTTCCCACCTCAACCTGCTAAATATTATTCTCCTTCTAGGAATAAAGGTGTCCAAAAATTCTCTGAAGTGACAAACAATGAGACTAAGACACCTTTCCTTTACACGTAAGAAAACAAACAAACAAAAAAGAAGTCAACGTTTTATACTTGAGTACCTACATCTGTGCTTAGGCATTTCAACAAATTGTCTTTTCAAAGGCCAGATTGGTTTACATTGTAAAAGTAGCACATGCTTTTGCACTTGCATGGTCTTATATTTTTCTTTCAGAATAACCACTGTGCTCTATCAGGCCCGAACATCCACACCACAGTATCCTCTACAGAAAATGAGCACATTTGTTTCACAGAGATGCATTCACAGTTCCTTTGTGTTTGATTGCAATAAAGCCAGCATTTAGTCACCTCTCCCTGGCTGGAGGATGTTTACCCACGTAAATAAGTCACGCAAACCGCCTGTGACATCCTGACCCCACAGCATGTGTGGTTCTTTCATCTCCTGAAGTGTTTTGATTCAGTGGTGGACTGTGAGGAAATCTGCTCGGCCGCTTGGGTGGGAAACCATTCTGACGGATGCAGCCATGGCTGGAGAGACAACCTAAGAGCCTCTACCTTGTCTTCGTCAAGTAAAGCGAAGTCCTTAGTGGAAATATGCTGGTATCTATCGCTTACTTCTAAGCATAATAACCAGTGCGATTACTGTTAGATGAAAGAGAAGCCCCCTCCCCCCAAAGCAAAATCATTCATTTAGACACAGAAACTTTTGTCTCCTTGTGTCATGCTGCTTCATGGTTGTCGCTATTTCTCTCACAAAAATGTCCAGTAAGAGATCTTTTCTTCTCAGGACTCTATTTCTTCCATCACTTCCATGACAATCGTTCGCGGGCCGGTCAGGATGAGATTGCTCACTGTCCTGTAATCCACATGGAGAACGTTCAGGCCATTGACAGAAACGACAAATTGGCAAACCTGTGGAGAAGGACAAGCAGCAAGAGTTACGCATTAAACTTTTTGTGTCAGGTTACTTATGCAGACACCAAGTCCTGCGCGCAAAACCTCCAGAACTCTTTGTGCTGTCTCATTCAGTGCTCTTAAGAAAAAGACGGTTGTTAGAATTAATTTGGCAAGTTAATTTTCCTTTTTTTTTTCTTTTGAAATATCACTACAGCTTTGCAACCTGTAGCATTTTGAAGTTCTACATCAGTAATTTTTCTTATAACAACATGATATCAATGGTGTTTTGCAAACAATATGGGACAAGACAGCTCTGGCCATTGCAAACAGGCTGTTATCCCTAGTCTGAAATGATTTAGACAGCTCTTGATAGTCACAGTAAAAATGTGCATCATGTTTCCAGGCTCAGGGCAAAGCCTGGATGATGATCTCACTAGAGTCAGTGCCAGAACCTCCACCAGTGCACAATGAACCCCAAGGATCGAAATTCTAGGAAATAATACCATGGAAAATTAAGTCAGTACTAGGATGCATTAAAATGCCACTGTCATTTTCAGGAGATGTTCCTACCTAAACTTAGTTCTTTTTACTTTTTCTGTGAACAGTTTTTGGTTTTCTTTGGAAAGCATGGATCATTAATGAATTTCATATATGCTAATATTTTGTTTCTAAATGTCATAAAAAACTCAGATGTTGAAAGTCTTGTACCATCAGAGGCTATTTTCTGTCCAAACAGACTCGATAGAAATAATCAGACCAACTCCACCATGTATTTCAGTGGTGCCCAGTGCCAGGGCAAAGAGGCCGTTGGCACAGACTGGAACACAGGAGCTTACATCTGAACCCCTGGAAGCACTTCTGTGCTGTGTGAGCGACCGAGCACTGGCACGGGTTGCCCAGAGAGGCTGTGGAGTCTCCTCCTTGGAGAGCTTCAAAAGCCGCCTGGACATGGACCTGGGCACCCTGCTCTGGGTGTCCCTGCTTGAGCAGGGGTTGGACCAGATGGACCCCAGAGGGCCCTGCCAGCCTCAGCCATTCTGTGATTCTGTGATTCTGCATCTGAAAAGAGTTAGGGAAAATCAGAGAAAAAAAAAGTCAAACCAACATTGTAAAAAAAAATGACGAGGAAAGGAAAGATATCAATATTTATTCCTCAAAAACATTAAGCCTTCTCTGGCTGTAATCATAATATTATAGTATTTGCTAAAAATGTCAAAAATGTGTAGTGTCTAGATCTATGTTTTTAATGATAAAAATATGGAGCCTAAAGCAACAATAATATCATCCTTATGTTTCAATGAAAAGTTATCTTACTCGTAAGTGATCTTGAGTCTGTATAAAAGAAGCCTATCACTATAGAAATTCTCACACTTTATTTTATATTTTTACATTTTATATTTAGGCAGGAACACAACACAGAAATGTCTGCAGCAGAGGTGGGAAAGAGCTCTGCTGTCTCACATTGCTAGCCCCAAACCAGGTTTTCTCACAAGCCAAGTCATTCAACTACTGTGCATCAGCTACCTTCCCTCTCAAGTAGAACAGGGATTCAGTGCGGTGAAACTCAATTCATATTTGTGCAAAATGTACAGAATGCAGCTATCAATGTTCCATTTAAGCAAAATTATAGAGGAAGCAAAGCCAATCCAAAAATAAAACATTTCATCAAAAATGCTACTGATGTTTTTAATCTTTGCTCCTTTGAGCCTACGTATGGAACAGCAGCAGCAGCAGCCCCTAAAGGGACGGCAAACTTCTCTTGTACCTTACCCCTTCAAGCTCAGCTCTGCTGTGCAGAGCTGAAGATCCTGGAAGTCTGCCTTACCGGTGGTCTCAACAAGCACCAAAGTATGGCAGTCAGCTCTACCGTGGCGGTATGGCTGTATCTTTCCTATGCATTCATGTGCTATTTCAACTGCAAGTAGCACTGTGCAGCTTTTGCATGCACACAAAGCTTTCCGGATGTTAAGGCTTTTGATTGAAGAGGTAAACCATCATCCTCTTCAGTGTGCCTCAATTAGCATTTAAGAGATATGTCTATTTAGTTTAAAATGCAAATTTTTGCAGTATCTATAGGTCTCTCAACTCCCAGTGGTATTTCCTAATGCTTTCTATGGCTTTCCAAGATTGTATCAAGTTTTACTGAATTATAGCTCTGGCTCCAGAATAATATTTGGGTTGATTTAAAACAGACCTGCAGAAATAGCATTGTCTCTTCTGGCTTAATGCAATTTTTGGAAGTTGAATGGCTGACGTTTGTTTTGCTGCTGCCTGTTCTCAGACTTCTCGAGTTACTGGAACCCCAACGCATGGGACGCATGTTTGGCCAGGGACAGGCACGCAGGCGTGTGATGGATAAATCTGCGTGCTGGATCAGTGGGGGGCTCTCGGGGGCCTCTGGGGAATGTCCCTGGCAGAGGAACAGACCTTCCAGACCATCCAGCCACTTGCACCATGGGTGCAACCATATAAATGTGGACAACCACTGCAGCAGCGAACAGCAATCCAGATGCCAAAGAGTGTCTTACGCAAAAGACAAGAGCTGACACGTCTGCATTCCCAGTGTGTTTGTTTCATTGTATGCTCTTGACAGCAGTATGGCAGCAGTGTGTAGGGGCTGAGAACAGTCCTCTTCATGCCATCCTTTGCAGTGGTTCCAAATGGCATTTTAGTTTCACCATTTTCAATGGATGGGATTAGATGCAAAAAACTCCACCCAAGCCAAGTGAGAAATGTAGAGAGGCGGACAAGGCATAGAAGAAAGCACATCTGTGCTAAAGTTACATGAAAAGAGCCATAAGGAAGAGAAGAGAGATGATAATAAAGAGCCAGTCACCCTGGGGGCAGAAAGCTCTCTCCATGACCATCATTTTGCCAGTGCTCCCAAGGGCCAAGTCTGCAAATTCCAGCTCCAGCTCCCTCAGGGAGGAAGAAACATGGAGCCATTTGCTAGGTCCCACTGCCCTGATGAGGGGAGAGAGGTTTTCACAGTCCTAAGCCCTGAGTCCTTCACGGTGAGGGGAGCAGTGTCCTCAATTCAGCCCGTGTTGTTCTCCCACCCCAGTTTTCCATCTAGTGCAGCGTCCAGGATGGGGAGATGAAACACAGTGCTGCTCCACGCACTTTAGCTATCACGAATCCTGCCCCAAACAAGCCAACACAGTACACTGCTCTCTTGGGGGGGTTACAAAAGGAGTGTGAGAGAGACAGTACCCATAAACCAGCCCAGCCGAGTACATCAACCCACTTACCATCTTAGGAATTTTCTTAAGGCGGCTGGTTTACAAAATTTCAATGATTTAATGCTGCATTTATAAAAACACATTTCAAAAAGCTGTAAGTGCTCGGCTCATAACTACAGCTGCTAAGGGCTTTGTAACTATAAACGTACAATTTCTCTGTAGCTTTCCACACATCAGTAACTATAATAGATAATAAACCAAAGTTAAAAGAGTCTCAAAGAGCCTTTTATTGCTCACTTCCTCATAGCTCTCCAAGGAGCCTGACAGGAGATAACCATCCATTTTTATCCCTCAAACTTCAAGAAATGACAAAGCCCAGAATAAATTCCAACCATTTTGTTGGTCAGGATGTAGTGATATAAAAAACACATAAACAATAACAGTTAAATTAAGTAACACTGAAATGAAAATACTTAATTACTTAAAAAAAAAAATAACTTTTACATTAATAAATATTTATTGTTAACTATTTCTGTTTCCCACCCTGACATACAACAGCCCACAGAAGTATGGATAGGAGGCAAGGTACGTATGCCTCCGTCTTTCTGTGGGTTTTCACTGGCTCGTACAGAAGATTTAACCAAATCCAGGTGTTCCCAGGAAAAGAAAAACTTCAACTTTGGACTTCAATTTTACCAGAAAGGATCTGGAAACCTTCTGCTTAAAGACGTTAGCAAAGATGTGTTGTGCCATTCAACATCAAACTGAAGATGACGAGAAGAGGAATTATAAATACTGTTACCACAATGTTTATTGGCCAGAATGAGGATTCTGCTGTACTGGGGGTTGCACAACCGTTCCCCCCGTGACTGGTTATTGCTGTCTCCCCTCCATGGCAAGCTTGGGCTGCTGGTCCATGCTTGGTCTTGCCAAGCCGAGGTGAGAAGGACTGCGAGATGCTCCAGGGGGATATCGGAGACCCGACAGTGTAGCTTGCAGAATAGTAACGGGCATGAGTGTGGAATTGCACAAGTTAAGACAAATTATTTAATAAACAAATTATTTAACTAAAAATATTTAATAAACAAATTATTCAATAAAAATATTGCATAGCCGTCAGTAATTCTTACCTAGCTGCCTGCCTCAGGATGACCTTAATATTTCTAAATGCTACTGGAATATTATTTTAGGATAGGCTGTTAGCTCAGATCCCCAGATATTCAGAGGCAGTTTCACATTTTTATAGGGTATAGGCTTTAGACATCTGTCCTTGTTGAGCTAGGCCTTGACTTCTGGGCTTTTTTCAATGTAATATTTAAAAAAATCCTTACAGAAATCCTTTATAGTTACACTTAGGTACACTAGGTACACTTTTTAGAGGGCACTGTGAAAGATCACGATGAGCTAGAAATTCCCACTGCTGTATTTGGCTTAAGGAAAGATTGCAAAGTTCTTTTGAAGAGTCCTAAAAAAAGCATTTAAATATACAGGTGCATGAGTGTGACTGCAAATCACAGGTGACAACGCAAGTAGCAGCCACATGGAGCCCACAGATAGTGTATCTCACTATCTCTCACAGTCAGATAAGACTGTGATTACACAGTCACGTTAACTGGGCATCAGTCTAAAAAAAAAGCACAGCACGAAGGGATCTTCTCAGAGGGTCCGCACTCTTGCGCGCCTGCCCCACAAACACCAGATTGTGCAGTGACACTTTAAAAATTGGGGCAAAGTTGCTGGTTTTCAGCAGTGCTGGTATTTAACCCCTTATCCTGGCGGTGAGAGGACCATGCAGGGTCTACGACTGCAGTTCATGTAGTCCCTCCAAGCACACGTGTGTTTTCTCCTTCACCACCAAGGGCAAGCAACATTTTGGGGGGCTGCCTGACACTGACAGCTGCCCTGGCACCAGGCAGTGACCGCGCCAGCACTGCTGCCCATTCGTTTCCATCACAGGTGTGACCGTTCCTCTACACGTGGCAACCGCGTGAACGAAAACCTTCACGTGGCCGAAACTCTTCATATGGAGAGAAGAGTGAAACCCAGCCGTGCTCTGATCTCGGGCTTCAGAGCAGCCAGGATTTCACCCCTGGACTCTGTCCAGGCCCAACACAGATCCTTCACAGCTCACGCAAACCAGATCCCCTCAGGACCAAGGTGCTCCAGAAGTTATTAGCACCTCGCACAGAAACATGCAGTTGCTGGGCGAGCTGTGTGCTAATCAGGGCCGGACTTAATCCTCTGCTCTGCTCATAAGCACACTGATTTCGATATTGGATAGCTTAGCACATGCGCGCTTGATTATTATTTCTTCTTATGACCTGAGGTGACATCAAAGTCACAGAGATAATTTTTCCTTTGAGATGAACCATTCCCAAAACATATGGATAAATGTGTTTTGGGGGGATTGTGGGTTTTTATTTTTATTTTTTTTGAAACCTTAATAGCATAAAATAGAAATTATGAATTCAGGCAAATGTAGGAGTTATTTCAAGCCTGGAAAATTCTTAAGCAATTTTCCTAAGAAATAAAATAAAAGCTTCTAAGTATAACTTCTTTCAGAGCTGTCTAAAGAAAGTATATTTTGACAATTTTTACAGAATAAAATTTATACCAGAATTTACAATGTAACTATTTCAAAAAAAAAAAAAAAAGAATAGTCCAATGTAGGTGGTTTTGCTTAAAATCAAATCCGTTAGAGAAACAGCCAGCTTAAATTTCTGTTATAGAGATATCCTCAATAATTATAAATAAATGCTCTTTTCATGTCCTGCTAATCCTAGAGGGACAAGGATCAGCTGGCTAGTTTGAATAGCTCAAGCTTCTAATTGTTTCATGATGGTATTCTGCAAGTCATTGTGATCTTCCAGAAGAAAAATTCTTCATGTGTAATTAGGAAAACCATGTATTTCCTATGTGTAGTCTGCAGGAGAGACCTGCAAGATCCTCGTGTCAATTAAACATCAGGCCATGCTGCCAGTAAGAAGCCCCCATTACAGGTCCCCGTGCAAATTGTGGCTGAAGGATAAACGTTTAGCAATTGTCAGTGACCTAGAGATGTCTTAACCAGGAGGCCCACCAAATTGGGCTCTTCATACTTCTCAACCACTTTTGAAAGCTCTGGGCCCAGTTCTAAAATAGAAACCTTCCTGGTTGTTTTCTGTGGTACGTCCACAGCTATTGCCTGTGAATATTACTAAACTGCTGAAGGAAAAAGCAAAGTTAAAAAAAAAAGAAATATTCTTTCACATCACTTTTTTAAAAAGGCAATGTATGTGCTTTGGCTTTTCTTGTTCTGCTGACAGATTTCAGCAGGAGAAGACTTCAGTGCTACAAGCACATAACATCTGAAATTCAGCTTTCCAGCCTTCAGCAAGGAGGAAGGGGATGTCCAGGCTTCCAACATTGCAAAGGAAGACCTATGCTTGAAATGCGATTTTCCCTCCCTGACGCTGCCCCTGCTCCTCTGGGGACTCTGGGAACTTCTGCTCCCATCCCCGCCTCCTGTGCACGCCAGAGCTCCCAAGCAAACAGATGGAAATCGAGACATGCTTTTCAAAATCAGATTTTAATATGAAATATGAAGGAGTTGCGAAATGAGGGAAAGTAAACACTCCCGTTATTTTGTCACACAGGAACAAGAAGCGACACTGTTTCCACTTCTTATTGCAGTTACCATTAAAAAAGCAGCTACTTACAAGCTGTGCCCTTGCAGGCTTGCCTTGTCCTTTGTTAGATTTCTCAGATAACCCCCCTGAGCTAATTAACACATTATCACCTCCTAACTCACATGCAAAGCCAGGGTTTAGCACACAAAACACGTGCTAACACTACCAGAGAAAAAGGTTTCCTGTCCTCAGGGATTAGAGAACTAACCTTACTTTTAGAAGAAAAATGGGGGGGG
>VXAA01005998.1:376944-444310 GCA_013399115.1 Anseranas semipalmata
ACAGGCTGGACCAGCAACCTGTCCAAGGACCCCACATCCCAACACACCAAACCTCCTCCAACACAAGGGGAGGAGGACGTGATGTGAAGCCTGCGCTCCCAAGAGTGCTCCAGGCCCTGCTGCAGCCCGTCCTTCGGGAGCACTGAGCCGAAGCAAGGCACCGCTATGTTTTAAGCTTGTGCCAGCAAAAACAAATAAGCAAAAGGACTTGTCTCCAGGCAAAATAAGTTCCCTGATATGCCTGACATGGTTGGAGGAAGGAGGCAATAGATAGGTATCTGGCTGGAGGCAGAGGGAAGGAGGGGGATGAAAAGGAGGTGAAGACAGGATCCTGCTTCCTAGCTCCACTTGGATCTGCACTTAGATCAAACTGCACACTGCAGTGTAGGTTTTCGGATAACTGAAAGTGCCAGTGAAATCAATGGCAAGATGGATGTTAGGGCAGAAGGAACAACCCCAGGGAAGTCTGAGGCAGCAGAACAATGATGGAGGAGAGAGGGTGCAGGGATAAACTTCTCTTACAGCCTTACACACACAGCCTGCATTTGTGCTGATACACGGGCTCTTCTTTTTGAACAGGCGACCACAGCCATAAAGCACAAGAATCCCCATGCTCAGCAAACAGCCCAGGCCACAGAGATGCTGAACTTGCTGCCACAGAAGAGCCCAAGACACACGACTAACCTCCTAAATAAAAGCAAACACAGGCGGCACTGAAGTGTTTGCTCCCACTCCACTGACCTTTCCATTGTCATACAGGAATGAGGAAAAGAGATGGAAATCAGAGGTCTTAAAATTTCTATTTATCTTTTTATCTTTTTTTTTTTAAAAAAAGAATTCATGAATTCTCGTTAGGATTAGTAAATCAAAGCAGGAAGCTAACAATTCAAAGATGACTGCATGGCACCGGAAGGTTAAAAAATCGTGCAAGGTCCTTTTCAACATAGCTGAGGTTATGGCATGAAACAGAATAAATTGCAGCTGTGTGTTCAGCTCTGTAAATATCTCTAGCAAATGTGTAATTGGCTGTAGAGTGGGTGGTGTGGGAGTAGGCAAGTATCCAGGTCTTGCATAAACACAGGATTTTCTCTCTAGAGGGATGCATTTCTTGTTCAATCTTTACACCAGTGTTAAGCTGGCTTTCTGTCCCAGCACTGGAAGAGAAACTGGTTACAAGCAGAGTACAGTACACTGCATGGTAAAGAACACCAACCACATTTATAGCACTGCAAACATAACCATGTAATTCTGGCTCTGCATCTTCATCTGTGGCTGCAGTCTGGTATGGATGGTTTGCCTGAGCAAAGTTTCACTAAAGGCTACCTAAGTATGAACTTCTCTTAGTGGGATGTTTACAGAAAGCACAATCTTTTTTTTTTTTTTCTTTTTATAAAGGCCACGAATTTTTTATGGTGTTCCCAACTCACAGAACTCTAATTGAAAAAAAAATAATCCAGAATTAAACAACATTAATATAAAAAACTAGTTCAGGTGCAGGTTGTCAATGGGTCTCATCACTGGTTCAGGTGGCATCTCCCTTCCTCCATCCCCACTGATGGGAATCAAGTGGGATTTCAGTCATTTTTTCACTGGGCATAGAATGAAACCATTGCTGTTTAAATTCCACAGATACAGCAGACAAAATAGAGGGTGAAAACAGCCCACAAGAACAGCTCTTGTTTTGGAGCAGGCAGCAGACGAGTTTCGCCAGCTGAAGCACTGCGTGGTCAGACACCAACACGGCAAGGCCTCACCAAGGGAATTGCCCACATAGGTAAATTAAAGCTACCTGTAGATACCTGGAGGGTAATAACAGGTAGGGCCTGACACCCTGAAATGCAAATCTTCCATAAATCAGGTACAAGGGAACGGGGAAACACAGGTCTCTACTTCTCGTGGCTCTAACTGGGAAGCAGTGTGAAATGACTGACCCAACCCCAGTCCTAGCAGGAGGTACCCATGGGTGAAGCCAAGCTGGACTGAGCCACGTCAGCAAAGCAAACCAGTGACTGCATGCTTAACTTTACAAGCATTTTTAGTATATACTGTAAGTTGATACCTACCACAGAACAGCCATGAAAATGTTAAGTAACTCAAAGAGCACAAGGCGGCTCTGGGTGAAACACTGCATTGGTAGCAAAAGGACGGGATGTCTTAGCTTAGAAATAGCTTTTTTTTTATGCTTTGCTTGACCTTTTAGTGTTCTTTTTTTTTCCCAATATATCTACACCTATACTAGAGATATAGTATAGGTGAACTATAGAGCTAAAAGAAAAACACACTTAATGAATTAAGAACTTTAAAATTATATATCAATTTACTAGCAAGGTCAAATGTAGTTAGGCTAAACTAACTGAATGTAGTTAGCTTAGGGTCCACATTACTTAAACAAAAATAGTCCCTAAACCCACCCAGACCAGGGATTCGCAAGGGCGGCCAGAGCTGTGCAGGGCATCCTTAGCACCCTCCACTATCAGGACCGCAATGAGCACGAGTGGTCTGCGCCATTCGAGACAAACAGCTGCTCTCTGTTTTCACGGACAACAGTGCAATTGTTTCTCCATGTGTTTGACTAGCTAAACAGAGCCCTGGCTTTAACGCAACATGTTTCCCTAATCATGCGCTTACAGCAATAAAGGAAGCCAGCCTGTGTCTCGAAGAGCAACAAGAAAGCACGGCGAGAAGCGTGGGGAAGGCGCCCGCGTCCCCCAGATTGCTCAGGGCCGAAAGCTGTGATGGCCACAGTGCTGTCCATGAAGCACCATCTGAGGACCCCTTCAAGGCTTCAAGGGAAATGGGTATTGCCACTAAACCTGATAAAGCAAACTCCTTTAATTCTCAATCGAGTTCAAAAGGCCAGCATTTTGCTGTACTGGGCTCTTATTTTATGTCTTTTATAGATGTTTCCGAAACTCTTTTTTTTCAGATTTCAGCCACTCTGAAGAAACCCAGTAGTGGGTTAAGTTTTTCAGATAAGATCATTCTTCAGAGAGCCTTGGCTACCTAGGAGTGACCTGCAAGAGCCTAAGAAAGCTCGAGCAAGGGTAAGATCACAGCTGTTCTGGCTGGCACTAAATCTCGCCATTAAACAGGCTATAGACCCTGCTGGAATTTGGAAGCTGTATCAAAACACAAGCACAGCACTGTTTCACAGTGCAGCTGAAACCAAGACTGCTTTCTCTCTTTCTGAATGGATACAGCTGTAGGACTTCAGAAACAATCAAGAAAGCACTTTCATAAACGCAGGGTGTTCAGATATCTGGTTCATCCTGCCATAAAACTCCACTTACTCAAAAAGGATTTTTAAACCTACTTTTTATTAAAATAATGTGACTAACTTTAAAAAATCCACTGACCTCCAATTATGAACCTGCAGACAATTTTTTTTGCTGAATCGTATTTGCTGTTGATGAAAAGGAGCTAACGTACAGACACAAGTACAGTAGGTCACTTGTTGCCCAACAGCGTTTTAGGTGACCAGCCTACAAACAAGGTCAATTCTAATGTTAACTCCACCACTGTGAACACAGAAGAAAGAGCACTGAGATGTTATGAAACTTTCTACATTTGCATAAGGTTTCAGTTGTTGTAAAGAAAAAGAATCCTATTTTATTGCCCAGTGTTAGAAGAGTCTTTAGAAAAAATCACAGAGTTTTTGGAAATGTAATAACATTTCATGACGTCTGTAGGCCAAAATTCAGATCTGGGGTAAGCTAGTACTAAAACTGTGTCCTACAAGTTTAGGGGAAAAAAAAGGAAATTCACTGTTAATGGTGAAATTTGTACTCAAAAAGCTAAACTAACTCCTTCTTTTATATTTTACACAGAAACTCCCGCTGCCTTAATTCTTTTAGAAGATTAACAGTTTCTCCATAGTGACTAACATGGGTCCTGTTCTTCAAAAGCAGGACTAAAAATCAAGGGAACCAAGAATCACAATTCTGTTTTCATTTCTGTGGGGTATTTTGCAGTTTACATCATGCTGGAGTGACATAAGAGTACTGCTCTGCCCTTCTGCATGGCAGCAGATCTCTCCCTTTACATTTCAGGGGGTGACATTTCACATGCAGCATTTTGATTTCTTTATCATATAACACAGTCCCTGAGAGTCACAGCAAGCACCTATATATATATATATAAATATATAGGTCCAATATATAAAACCATCAAAACAGAGTAAAGCAGAGGACAATTTTGGTAAAGACTAGAAGAGCCTAAAATAGGGTAGCAGTGGAAATGGAAAACCCTTTAGTTAGCACCAGAACAGTTACAACCTGGGCAGGGATGGCAGGATGGTATATCACAAAGAAAGTATTAATGCAAACACAAATTCATAATCAAAAGGAGAAGGATGGCTTAGAATGAGAGCAGTTGTAGAAACTGAATTCTGAAATTCAGTGGAACCTGTGCAGGTGTAACACCGCTGCCCAGGAGTCTCCATATCCAGCCTGTAAATTTGGCTCTACATATTGGTCTGAGACTGGGAAACCTACACTATATGCTCTCAACCACAGCCCCAGGAAGCACAAGGAAAATTTATCAGACCTGGAGGTTTTCTCATTTGTACTGGTACCATAATGGATCTACTCATCAAACTTTTCAACTATTTCAGATTTGTTGGCATTTTCCATCTGTCTAATCCCATGTACAAGAATATCTATGTACTCTGATAGGAAAATGATTGGTGTGGTTGCAGAGAGGGTTTGTGACAGGGTAAAGAAGAGAATCTAAACCCAAATTGTCTTCCATGTGGCCACCATGGGGCAGGTTCAACCTGCAGGCCAGTGGTAGAATGTCTCTAAGATAGTCTCCTGCCTCTCTGAGAGGTCCAACAGTTACACAGCTTCCACCACAGAAGAGGAATAAAACACACCGAGTAGCTGGTGCAGCGAAGGGGCAGAAGAGAGACTGATTAGCAGCTCATCAAATCTTGCACTGGGATTCCCAATGACAAGGGAAAAGGGGGATCGCTGAGAAAACTTTTCATGATTTCAATCAACCTAAAGACACTGTGCTAACGCAAAGGATGATCAAGGCCATAAGGACTCCGTTGTTGCACTCGTAGCATTCTGCAATGAAAGCAAAGGAAAGATTTGCCAAAGCTTGTCTCCTTTTGGCAGCCAGACAAAGTTCTGGCAGTGATACACAATGCATCTCCCCAAATCACATTTTCCTTCATTAAGAGAAGTCTCTAGTTTGGTGAGAGAGCTGAATTCAGAAAACTCTCAGACAAAAGGAGGTGTGCAAGATGCAGCCTGCTGCCCAGTACTCATTTAAAAAAGGTTTTGCTGCTCCTGAAATGCTCTGTCCAGCATTTAACTGCAATTAGTGGTACTCAAGGGCATGTACTTTGTGCAAGTGGATTCCAAAATCCATGATGGCTCAGTTAGACCTCTTGAGTCCCATGTTGTTTCCATGAACACACAGTGTAGTGCCCAGATGTACTCCTCAGGAAGAGAACTGTGTTACTATCATGCTTTTGCAAGGCAATAATCCTGGTATAGTTAGATTACCAGGGTTTTAGGGTAGGTCCAACCTATTGAAAAGAGGTCACTAAAAAATTCGGGAACTACTCATTTAGGTTAATGAAACACACCCACTGGAGATGGAACTTTAGGACAATTACAGATGCATCACCTCAGCTCACCAGCTAACTCCTTGAGCAAATGACGACCACAGACCAAAAGGAGAAGGAAGGCACAGAGTAAGAAAATCCAAGCACGGATTCATGCTTCGATCAGGAAAGCATGGTGACTGCTGCACATGCTGTTAAACAGTTGTCAGGGACAACCAGCCACTAACCCATTTTTCATGTCAATGGCAGAGTTGAGTATTTTCACATTCACAAATATTTGATCTCTTCCAACTTCTGTTGAATCATCATGTTACTAACATAGCTGTCTTACTAATTTTTTCTTTAGTCTTTTAGAACAGATTTTTGCTACAGACTAAGTGGAAAAAAAGCACCCAAAATGTTGACCATTATGTTCTTACCATGTTCTTAACATGTCCTAATGTGACAAACCACTCTTCTTAAGCATGACTCACAAGACACTTGAGGCTATTGGGTACCATCCTCAGCTCACTCTCTCCATCTCTGTGATGGATATTGGCATATAAAATCTGAGGTTCTGGTTAGAGCTGCATAAAATGAACAGTAGAACTACAGCCTGTTTGAATTTTCTTTGGTTTCACAAAACCAGAGTAGATTTTATAGTAAAATATCAAATCTGATTCCTTAAAATTAGATTTCTCTAAAGTCATAGTTAGGTGCTTGAATACAGCTTCTGCATTTCCATGGAGGAGAACGGACCTTTACTTTATAGTTTATAATTAAATATGATAAAAAATTGAGACACTCACTTAGGGAGACATGTTTGAAACTTATATATACTTCTATTTTCAAGCACCACACTCGTGGCGTTCGTCACACGCACATTTAGCTCTGCTGCTTCTCTATTTATGGACAAGCTATGAAAGCAGTTTGTCAGCAACTTTTTTTGAGTGTTCACATTACTAAATACACTCATTCTGAATTCACTTTAATGTAATTATCAAATTCAGCAGCTAGTTGATAACACAGCTAAAGGAAAATACCAACCTGCCTCAGTGTTTTCATGCTGTAATTGAAAACAGATGGCAACTCATGTAATTTATGCTTTTCTACAATCAGTAACATGTTGGGATAAGATAAGAATTCTAAGACTGAATTGCATCTGCTTCAACAACACCATATGCTAGTGCACAGTATAAATATTTATCCAAACCTACTTCATCTTCTCATTTAAAGCTCAGTCACATGAGATAGTAAAAGTACCCTTCGGATACCTTCAATTAGCACTGAAGCATCTCCCCAGTGCTTTAAAGGGTTAAAATCCCAGCACCAAACATCAAGGTATCGTCCCTTTCCTAGACTTCATGAAGAGGTTTAAATGGCAGCATGTTCATTGTACCTTACTTATATGAGTCCCCATCTTCAAGCTCGCACTAGGCTGCCTTCAGGAGTTACGAATAATTTTCTCACTTGTGATGTCCATGATCCTCCACTTTTCCCACTATTCTGTAAAACATTGGAGATTGGCCACAGCTATAAATAGGGTATTTTTTCCAGGGGGAATAAATGTTTTTTTAGGATTTTCAGGCTGGTTATCTAATCAAACAGCTAAGCAATCACCAGGTTTGAGGTCAGATTGGCAAGGATCATGGAGCAGGTTTTGCATTTCTCTGCATCACGGGGTACATTCAACCTCCCAAGAATTTCACAGTTCAAATTTCTTGCTATTGCAGGAATTGAAGACAGTGGCAATTCCTCTGATATCACATGGTTTTGGTTCCCCCCTCAAGCTGGCACCTTATAATGTGTAGCTTTTAGTTCTTTATGTTGCAGGCCTGTAATATTTTGTGACCGTGGCAGTATTTGGACTCTGTGCACTGATCAGATTGTGCCTATCTGAGTGAGTACTGGACTTGATGGCCTCGACAAACCCTGACAACGATTATGTTCCATGCAACAGTGGCTACTCAACAGCACTCGAGATTTGGCTCTAAGCCTGCTAGTGAATTCATTTGAGAACCCAGACCTGAAATAATCATTTGTGAATGTAAAAGACGATGACACAGACAGAAATTTATGAGTCTGACCTCCTCGCTCTGCCAACTTTTAAATAACAACAGGAGAGCAGAACCAGGCTGAAATGATCCTGGCTGTATCCTGCAATCCCCAAGCAGAAGGGGTGGGTACTGGTGACCAACCAGTACATGGTCCCCAATACCCCCTGCTACTAACTGAAATGAAGAAGAACTGAATAGGATAGAAAAGATTGAGTGGCCACTGGCAATTTGTATTATACAAAGACCTTAGGTGTAACAGCTATAAATATTAATTTGCTCATGATCAGTTTAAGGAGTCAGATATTCTTTAGCATTCTGCAAAGGTTAGAGCTGGTCACTGATTTCTCCAGCCAAAAGGAAGAACAGATAATCAGCAAAATTAGTGATTAATTTGTCTCTTTCCTAGGCCTCACACCAGGCTTGGTTTGCTACGTTTGTCACGCTCTGCTGCAGTGATGTCATACTAAATAACGACGTGTAAAGTCTAACTTCAGTCACTAGCTTGAAGTCAAGTTGTGTAACTTTTCAAAAATACTTGTACCTTAAAAACAGAAATTAGTTTACAGAATAAAATGCTGAAAAAAGGGGGACAAGATTTTTCCTGACAACAGCTGGCAATATTTAGCAGTGTCATTCGCAGAGACCTGAATATTGCAGCCAGTCAATCCAGAATATTAAAGCAACCTCGGAACTTCAAAACCCTGCTGTTCCCGTGTTCCCTTCTCAGTCTGCTGACGACAGCAGACAGCAAAACAGAGCTACAAATAACTCGGACGTACGCATCGCAACACTGACTCCTTTCATAGCCCTGCATCGCCTCCAGCTTCTGCTTGTTAATGCGCTTACAGCCGTAACGCTCCTCCAACGCTGTCACAGGCAACTGCACTTCAACGAACCAGGTCTAAAAATACTTTAATAAAGCCAATTGACAATATATTTATTAAATTATTTGTTTAGTTTCAAACTTAGAACCTCAAGCTGTAAATGGTAATTCCATTTACCAGGCCCAGAAGAGGTATCGAGACACTGAACACAAAGATAATACTCTCTCACTCCCCCTCTTCGGCAGACTGTGCTAGTAATTTTCTCAGAATTGAATTGTCTTAAAATTATCCCAGAAGAAGATGTCACTGTAATGAGGTGGTGAGTGCTGCCATGCCAGAGGTGGGTATGCATCATGGAGACCTGGGCATCCCAGTCACTCCACACTGTCACGCATGGTCAAGCACTCCATCGCAAGCTCATTGAAATTTCTACTGAGACTCTCCATTCACAGAGCTTTGGAGCAGGCCAGGAACCCAGCCAAGTTCAAACTGGAAGCGAGACACCACAGAGTCCTTCAGGTAGGTTGATGCTGTAACATTTACTGCTTTATATAATATACAGTGGAGTTTTAAGTGCGCAAACTGAGAGCCTACAGTGAGATGGTAGGCAGCAGTCCTCTTGTAACGATTTGTCCAGCATAATGCAAAGACAGGAATATAATGCTCTCCAAGAGAGGTAAGTGCAAAATCACAAGCTTTACAAATAAAGACACTTCCAGAAACGATTGCACTGGATACATCTCCTTGGGAGGAAAAACCCTGCTGATACTGCCAAGAACTTTTCTACAAACTGCAACGCCAAGCCTTGGCTCTTCTTCAAATTCTTGCCCTTTCATCATAGCCAACTTTCCTTGTTAGCGCTTCTTTGGTGTAGTGCTCAGAGCAGCACTGGCAGACAAAAGCCTCCTACACCAGGCCATCAGAAGTTACCGTGCTGAACAGTCTATTTTCAAAATGCTCCACCTGCAGCTTCTACACAGGGAAAGGTTTATTTTCAAGGAGCTGTCATGGTAAAGCCTGTCATACGATTCCTTTAAATCTGCCAGATTGAACAGTGCTGTAAACAGATGGATTAAGTGACATAGATTTTTAAAAAATTCAAATACTGCACTATAATTTACATACCTATTGCCATGGGAACACCTCAACAACAACAACAAAAAACTTATTTTCAAAGGAAACTGGCATATCTTCACCAGGGGCTAAAGGTGTTCAGCATTTTTGAAAATGGGGCACCAATTTTGGTGTCTAAACAACAACTCTTCTAATACATGGCCATAATGTTTCATTCACAATTCTGTCCTGAAAAGGGGTTTTATGTAAAGATAGGACCTTTGCAAATAATCAAATCTATCCTTTGTGCAAATTCAGGGCAATATATCTCAGTTTTACTGTCTAAAATACTATTTACTCCCACTAGGACAAGGGAGTCTTACATTCTTATGTCATGAGTGGATCAGGTAAACCTTTGTAACCTCATCAGAGGACGTGAGTGCACAAAGAGCAGGAATGGAAGACACAAGGACATGATGTGGTACATAAAACCAGTTTCAGAGGTGTAATACAAAAAAAAAAAAAAAACAAAAAACAAAAAAACAGCTTAACTCAGACGTCCTACTGCATAGTTGCAGGGCTGTCAGCACAAAACCAAAAGTAAAAACAAACCCAAAGCCCACTATATTCAGCTCCAAGCTGCGAAGTTCAGAAGTGAAATCTCTAAGATTATACATATGACACTACAGTGTTATTTTTACAAGTTTCAGAATAGATCTACTCTACTGCTAGCTGCTAAATTCTGAGAGAAGAAGATGCTAGAAAGTACTAAACTCCCAGTTTCAGAATCTAGAACATACACATGCATAAATTCACTATTTTTAAATTTAAGTCCCGTATATTTTAGGCAGGTTCACTTTTCAAAAACAATACTCTTCATATAAAAATTGTAAATGCATATTATATTTATGTATTGTATAAAACATATTAAAAAATCCAGTTCCCTCAGGAATGGAGCTGTTTGCCAGCAGGATGTGTCAGGTGCTGCTTGTACCAACAAGCTCTGCAGCCTTCAAGGGCTTTGGCTGTCCTTACTCAAGAGAAGTAAATGTTTCAAAGACAGAATGTTCTTGCAAGTTTCATAAAAAATCAGCATCCGGAGAGGAGAAATTCCTTTTGTATATTTGCTGAGGAGGGTGCCATGGCATATCCAGCATCATGCAATGGGCAGGACAGGTGCCATATGCTGGGTGGGTGGGAATACATGGGTGAGTGTAATGGGAAGGGCAGAGTGATTAGGAAGCAGGAAAAAAATAATAAATGAATTAATTAATAAAATTAATGGGAAACTGGGCTGTTCGTGGAATACATCTGAAACCTTCATTTGTGTTGTTATGATACAAGAAAACATGACATAAGCTGCTCGTTTGCATCTGGCCCAGCCTGGACACGGGAGTAGGTGTAGCAGCTAGTTTCTTTTTCTTGCTTCTATACATTCTTAGCATAATGCTTTGCTTTTATTTTTCCCACTGTACAAGAGAGTGCTAATTCACAGATATATGGAGGACACGATCCAAAACAGCAGGTAAGTCAATGGGCTCTGCATTAGCAGTAGAAAAGCCTTCACATGGAAATTGTGTTTATTTATTCTTAAATCATGTATGAAAGCATTTCAACTCTTTATGAAATATGAATGTCACACATTCTTCTTTCCAAAATGTCTTGAATTTTAACCACTTTACAGTGAACAATGGCTTACACTAACTTCACTGTGAATAGGCGTGTCTGGCTTCATCTTCATATATGGGCAAAGTGTAGAAGCTGCATACCAACCACTTTGCAATAAATTGCAAATAAATTGCAAAGTAAAGGGGAGGGAGGCTAGAATTTGTGCAGAGTTGGAAAGACATGAAAATAACAAAAACAAAGAAAAAAAGAAAAAAGGAAAGATCAAGAAAGTAACTTGGAAAGAAGTGTTGAGTTTCACATGGAAAAGGGACTTGAAGACTTCCCATCCCTGGAAATGTTCAAGGCCAGGTTGGATAGGGCTTTGAGCAACCTGGTCTAGTGGAAGGTGTCCCTGCCCATGGCAGGGGGTTGGAATTAGATGATCTTTAAGGTCCTTTCCAACCCAAGCCATTCTATGATTCTGTGAAGAACCTCAAGGATGGAAGAAAAGAAACAGGAGGAGAGCAAAAGGCAACTGAATTCAATGATTAGAAATGCTTGAAACTTAAAGACACTCAGCCCAGGAAACAAGAGCACCTCTGACTGCCCAAGAACAGGCAGCCCAAGACCTTCACTCAGCAGCCCAAACACCCCAGTAAAGCGTCCCAGCTTGACCACGCACCTTCATGCCAGCGGCGGCTGCTGGCCCACTGGGGTCCACAGCCTGGATGTGGCAGGGCTTGCTGCCCCGCACCACGAAGCCCCAGCCAACCGCGTCACCGACGATCTTGAAGGAGAAAAGAAGGAGGTGAGCACCGGCCCTGTGACACATCTAAATGGTTCGGGACAACTCTTTCTTACTTCCAACAGATAGTAATGGACACTGTGTGACAATATTTTATCAAAGCCTGTGTACAGGCTTTGTACAGCTTTTTGTACAGCTGCTATATCACAGATGGGAAAGGCACTATGTCTTTTGGTTTCAATTAACTTTTTTTTGTTGAACCAGGAGGCTGCAAAACGCAATGCTTTCCAATGACTAGGTTCAAAACTGTCTTTTCAGAAAGGCTTTCTCTAACACTGAATCAAAACTTCTGTCCCATCATAACCTAAGAAAAAGTATGCCTGAGTAGAAAACTTCAATTTGGGTAGATAATCCATGCCTGCAGCTGATATAGTACCAGGAGCACAAAGTTTAGATGAGTTTGTATAATAAAAATATTACTGACTTTATGTAACTTCACACCCCATTTAAGCCAGCAGTACTACACTGGCAAAAAGACAGGATAAACAAGTGCAGAATCAGACCTGAAATGTGTGGAAGTACTGATAACAGACTTCAGGATTGTAAAGTACAAACCTTAGCAAATGCAAATAAGCTCTAATTATCCCTTCAGAAAATGACTGTTTGGATTACCTTATGCGTACAACACACAGAAATAGAGAAGAATACCAGAGACATACCGTAAAAGTTTTTCTGACGTATGGGGCTCCAGGCATCAAGAGCTCATCAGCAGTCACTGGTCTTTTTAATACTGTAGGGGTACATAAAATGAATATTCAATATAAGCATTCCTCTGGAGTTTTTCCTAATAAATAAGACAAAATGTTGGAATACAATGTCTTTTTGGTCCCACATCCCATACACTCTTTCAAGTCTTGGAGTCTTGTTTGAAAGTAGCCAAGGAAAAAACTGCAGAATAACTCTGAGCACCAACGATGAGATCTTAGGAAAACTGGGGTGTTCAGGCAACAGACTTTGTTGTCTGCAATTGGCATGCACTAAAGACTACCACGAACTTCAGAAGTGGCTGTTCCTGTGTCCAGTGTTGAAACAAGGGGCCAACCTCCCCAGCACAAAGCAGCTTTTCTTACAGGGTCCCTCTACACATTGCATGCTCTCCGCTATTTCATCTAAGTCAGTATGGAATCCCAGAATTCAGTAACAACAACATTCTGAAGAAAGGTTATATTACATACAAGAAAGCTTGGTAACCTTTCCTCCCTTTCCCAGCCCAAGAAGTAAGTCTGTCACTTCTGAATCCCCACTTTTTCCAAGTTTTTTTTTTTTTGCTTGGGAATGGGAGGGGATTTTCCCTGGAAGAGGACAGGGAATTGGCTTTGTCATGCAACATTGCTGCTGTTTGGTTCAGGAATTATCCCAACAAAGAGGTAAGCACAGATATCTAACACCCTCATATCCAGAGACAGCCCAGTTAATCTATAGCTGGCTGGGATTTCACATGAGAGGAAATACTGGTGACTTTCTGCAGGTAAGTCCCCACTGCCTTGCTATGTAATGGAGTAATTTTCCCCTGAACAAAGTAAGTTCTGTCAAATCAAATTGATATCATTCTGTATACCATATTTATCTGTCTGTAAATGTTTTACAATATGGAGGGCAATGGAAAGATATATGTAGTTCACTATATTTGCCTGCTTCATCTTTCAAATTATGACTGCTTTTCCTTCAGTGATAAATGATTTTCATGATGTCTGCCTTTTAAGTCACAGGTGGAATACAAAATTTCTCACAGATGGTATTCTGAGACATTCATGAGTTTCCTAATGATGCTCATAGGAACGGGAAGAATTCTAGCACAAAAAGCAATAAGTATTTTTTTTCTTCCCCATGGGTTTTGGCAGGTGGTCATTTAGCCAGAGTTACACTTAACAGAGCATGCACGTTCAACTTAAAAAAATCTGGATCATTATACTCAGTCACCAAATCAGAATCAGATAAATCATCCACACAGGACTCCCTTGTGTGCCTCCCTTCATTATACCCTCAGAAATTTTGTTTGATGATTGTTTTCCTACATGACTGGTCAAGTCATGACCTGTTTTTTTAAAAGTGTTTGCCTGCAACAGAACTCATCTGACAAGATGCCTCTGTCTTCTGTTTATTAACATACTGTTCAGCAACATTCTCTGGTTCTGGATAGCAGAAAACTATTGGTGAAAAAATCACTTCATAGTCCAGCAGAGTTTTAAGAATTTCTCCATAACATTTACATCTGACAGCCTTATGTTAACCTCTGCAAGATGATGTGTGGATCTGTATCTGTGCTATGGGAGAAATTACCCTAAGGGAGATTGCATTTTAAAAAAAAAAAACAATAATTTATGGAAGGGCAACATCAGCCTATCCTTTTTCTTCCAATGTTGTGTAATCAGCTGCATTAAAATAAACTTGTTCTCACTACCCATGGGTTGACAGTTCCTATATAATCGGAACCATAAATGAATGGAATAGCTCGCATACTTCAGATAATGCACACATTTATGGACAGCACATGAATGCTGCTTTATCTGTCCCAGAAAATTTTCCAGGATGCAGTGAATGGTGTACTGAGGCCAAAGATCTCACCATATCAAATCTATCAGAGTGTTTCTGGGTAGTATACCTAAGCGATATTTTGCCAAGATACAATGCTGTGGCACTTTTCATAGAGGGGCAAACACATGGGAAGGTGGCACTGAACACCCAACAGCAGCTTACTCTGAGTGTGCAATAACCAACAGCACTGAGAGCACTCCCCAGAAATGGACAGCAGGTCCGGTGTATGGGGTTATGGCTTCTGGTCATGCAATCACACTGAGTCCTTCAGATTATTTTAATTTAGACCCTCATCCTCAGTTCCCAGCAGAGCCTAAGGAGAGGGAAGGAAATGTGCTAAGAGCAGAAAGAAAATGTCCCTGTAACTAAACCTGTGTTTCCAATGGCCATTCCGCACAAATGGGATGAAATGCACTTAATCATCTCCAGAGTAAATTGTCAGAGTTTTGAACAAGATTCACATAGCACTTGATGCACTCTCTAGTAGTCACTTTAAATGCCAGCATCCCTTTGAAGGCGAACCTGACACGCAGTCACTGAGGCCTTCCGCAGAGGCACAACACTACCCACGCCACCAGCAGGGACCCAGCAGCCAGCCCCTTGTGGTGTGCCCATGCCCGCACGAGACTGCTGCGTTCCCACCTCCCTTTAGCAGGCTGGTGCAGGGCAAAGCAACCCCCCCGCATGCCTTGCACAATGGCATAGGTGTCCCCACCTCCAAACACGCAGTAATCCCCAAAATGATCTCCTGCCCATCAGCTGTGTGCACCCCTCTATCCAGAACAGAGCTGAGACATTTATACTAAATCCAAAATAATAAGGAGCACAAAGGGCAACATGGACTTTGAACTTCAGGGTTCTTTCTGAGGGAAATAGAGAGGCTGAAACAACATCCATCCCGGTCTGTTTTCCCCTTCACAGATGTACAACGAGAAACAATTTTAACCAAGCTGTGGAAGAATGGGTGTGTTTAACCTTCCGGCATGGGATAGGAAATCCTTTCAAAAGGAAAATAAGCTTCACCACTACTTTTACCT
This sequence comes from Anseranas semipalmata, assembly GCA_013399115.1. Lineage (NCBI taxonomy): Eukaryota > Metazoa > Chordata > Aves > Anseriformes > Anseranatidae > Anseranas > Anseranas semipalmata. The sequence goes on from VXAA01005998.1 coordinate 392,418, forward strand.
CCCCAAACAGACTGGTGTAAGACCTAAACAAACGAAAACATTGAAATGGTCTCTGACACGCTCAAACAATGCTTCCTCTGGTTTTAGATGCTGCTGTTTTCTGAGCTGTGTTATTTCATAGCAAATCCCCTGGCCACTGGACAGTTAAACTCTCCCATGACTTACGCCAAAGGAATGTCTCGAGGAGGAGGTTTGAGTCGGCCCAGGGCTTGGCAGTGCAGAGGCGAAGCTGAGTCTCTGACTGCATGTCCTCCTAAGAGATAAATTGCAGCTCCAATCACAATTATGGGCTTGGTGCAGAGATTATGGGAGGCAGACGTCTGGCTTGCATTCCACAAGACTTCAGGCTGGGTGATGCTAACAGTCCCCCCGGCCTTAAAAACCCACGATGCTGTGAATTTTTAATCTGTCCTTGAAAAGATAAACCTAGGTGCAATGCTAGGCATTCCTCACATCCCCTTCTCCCCAGACAGATGCCTGCGCCTGTCTCCTGTGCATCAGAAACGATGCTGGTGCTTACCGGATTTCGGGTTGCAGAGCACGGGGGGGCTGCTGCTGAGTGTCGGGCTGCTGCTGAAGTACCCGCTGCTGCCACAGCTGCTCATGCTGCTCCTCCGCACCGCCGACACGATCTTTATCTCCTTGGTGGGACTCACTGCACACCGGGAGAAAACACAGGGAGAAAGGGAACTGGTGTCAGTTATTAAATGCATTTCTCTGGTTTCTTTAAGACACTAGCAACAAGCCATGCTTTCACCTTCCTAAGGGCTAAGCGTGTTGTACATAGAAGGGTCACTGCATGAGTGTAACACCATAGCTAACACGATGGCCAAACTGCTCCCATTGCAGGATCTTCTAGGAGGCATTTCAATATAGGGAAATAAGTTTTTCTACTTCCCATTTATTCTTTCAGTTCCTGCCTGATATTGCCATACAGCAAGCACGGCAGAACCCCTTCCCCTCACTTTTCTCAAAACCAGCATAGAATATATGGCAAATTACTTTGGGTTTGGAGGGATTTTAATCCATTCTGTTTGATCATGGACACTACTTTTTGAGCAGCAACTGAGATGTTATTGATACAGGAGCAAAACCACCATAGAGAGCTAAAGATTTGGTAAACTGAGTGAAAGGACAATCCCTGTGAACAGGGATACATGATACCCTGTGCTGTTTTTTTCAGATAAACGCTGAAATCCCTCGCACAAAAAGGATGCTACAGGATGTTTAGCATCCCATGGAGTCACTCTACACACAGCAGTATAGTTGATGAGTCACCTGAGAGAAAACTGGTGTGTTTTCTGTTGTCATGGTTCTGCTTGCGCAGGCAAAAGGGGCTGTCGTGGCTTTCTGGCATCAAGCGAGACTTCTCGGTGAGCAGTTCCATTAATCGCCGCCGCCGGCGGAAATTCATTCTGCACTGGTAGAGCAAGTTGCTGTCCATAAAATGGTGCTTGTTGGACACTGGAAAAAGAAACAGAAGTGCTCAGTGGGACTGAAATCTGAGTGTACCTATCCACCATGAGTGCCTTCCCATAAGGAACAGACACTCGAAGCTCTCCCCTCCCTGCTGCAGGCTCAGAAAAGGAGCAAGGGGGTCAGCTTCATGTGGGTGGCTTCAACGTGTACGCTTTTATAGAGTCAGTAACAAAGTAGGAACTGCAGTGGCCATGGCTGCGAGGAATCTTTTGCAGTACCTTGATTAATGACAAGCACTTCTTTTTGTCAAGTGGAAATGGAAGCCCTTTATCTTTCTGTGACAGGCTGCGTAACGCCCCTCTCCATGCATGCTCCTTCTGTACACCACACGGTGCTGCCGGTCACTACGGACCAGATTTACCTCCCTCCCTCCGCTCAGTTTTGTGCAAATGCCTCAGTCTCAGGCAGCCCTGAGAAGCTGGCTGGCTGATCTGCCTCCATCAGAGCCACGGGGCAGCAGAAAAGCGAGACCTGTGTATTTCCTCTGTCTTATCCACCACAGACACGGTGTCCCAGACACTTCCTGCGTTCCACTTCCTCTCCTTTGCACGGATACGCAAGGTTTGGGAACAGGCACCTGGCCAAAAATCATTTCTAACGTAATGAACAGAAGTCTTAATTACAACCTGTTTTGACACTGAGAGCAAATCCCAGGTTGCTGGTGTACTGAGTGTGCCCACAGACTGCAGCATCACCGCAACGTCTGCGTGTTCACTGTTGCTTATGCTGCTTCTTAACAGCGATGTAAAATGCAGCAGTTGGACCGAGCTCTGTGCCAGGTCCCTAAAGTGCTCTGACTCCTCCAGGGCTGGATTGCAGAAAGCTCTCCTGAGCAGTCCCTGCACTAGCACTGCAGGATCCTAAATAGCTGCAGTAGTTGTTTTGGCTGCATGCTCTCCATCTTCACTTAGCTCCTCTGATCAAGTTCCACAGAAATGACTTCCCCAAGGCTGATCTTTTCCATGAAGGATCTAGATTCTGGATTTACCCTGTTTATAAATCGCATTTCTTCCAATATTGAATCATGAGGACTGGTGGGTTATATGTATTTACATGTAATGAATAAACAACAACATAGATATGCATTCAGACACCAGCCAAGCCTGTCACTGGGAGAACATGACTCAGGCATTCAGCCCCAGCCACAGGCACTGGGCCATTGCCTTGCTCTTGGCTCTGCCCAGCACCTGGGGTCCAAAAGCAGAAAAACCCAGGGTGCTGCGCCAGATCTGCAGCCTGCAGCCCTCAACATGCTCTTCCTTGATCCCATCCCTTCTTTCACACCCCTCAATACACTCCTTCTTAGAGTCATCCCTTCTTAATACCTTAAGATTTTGTACCAGGAGCCTTGCAAGCCTGTGAGCTTGGAGGAATAGCCTCAAGAGCAAAAAGCCCAGACATCTTCTGCAGCAGCTTCTACTCTCAGAGACCACATTCATGCCAAGGAAGTAAAGTAAGTCATCCTGACCCAGACAGTAAAGAAGAGGCCAGCCTAGCCATGATGCTCAGGGCTCAGCCATCCATATGGATGCAGAAGCTGCCATATGGGGTCAGACTGTAAGTCCATCTTGCAGAGAAGCCTAGAGAAGCCTGTCTCTTGCTTGCCTGGGCTACTGCCAGAGATGGGACATTGCACAGATGGACCTTCTGCCTTTGGGACACAGGGAATAATCAGGACACAGGAGCTTTCTGAACTGCATGTGTCTGTGCCCAGGCTGCCACACCAGCTTCTGCCTGAGTCCTGCAGCGTGGCGTAGGCTGCACGGCAATTTGCATGCTGCTTTGCCATGTTGCTTTTGCTCCTCTTTCGAAACTCTACTATTCTTTTTTCAAGAATAATGCAGAAAAGATGTGGCAGGCAGCCAACTGCAATGTTTCAAGCATCATCTACACAACAGACCCCTGGTACCTAGACTGGTTGATTCCCTTTGAGAGTTTCAGAAGAGCCAGTGCCACTTGGTTTTACTCAGCTTCATTTTGGGGCTGAACCTGTTGTTTCCTCAAATCAGACGTATGCATCCTCCATGAGCCACATGGCTTTGCCAAGTCCCATTTAGCACCACAAGCAATTCATTAGTGTGTTCTGACACCTTAATTATTGCAGGCACACACTGCTGCTGTGCTCATCACTTTGGACACATCTAGTATACAATACTATTAAGCAGCACTTACTAACGATCACTATTTTTGAAGAACGGAAATAGAGGAGGAGAGATCTGGAGACTTGCCTACATCCACAAAAGGATTTGCTGTCAGAGGCAGAGTTTAATACGCAGGTGTTCCCAGCCACCACCCTCATTTTCAGACCACTGACACAACCAGTAAAAGTATTCTAGCAATAGAGTACCACAGTATTAGAATTAGAATAACCTGATGCAAATACAAAACCAAACCAAACCAAACAAACAAAAACAATTTTTGTGTTAACAGCTCAAAGAGTTCACTGAAACTTAAAAAAACAAGCATTACTTAGCATGCTAGCAGGGTTCATAATCTTAAATGAAAAGGGGCCCCACAAATACTAACCTGGAAGTAGAATTACTGCTACCAACTGTTTGGCATATAAGAAATATCAGGATGGTTTCTGATTCAATTTAAATATTATGATGCTGCAGCTCTTAAGTAAAACAATTCAGTTCTGTTTGTGCCATTAACTGAAGTGCTCTGACAATCTTCAGAAATTATGATAATCAGAGATCAACACATGCTTGTGTTGCAGACACCACAAAGCACTCGAATTCTAGAATAATTATTGACCATGAAACTACATAATATAAACTTTTATGTCATGATACTGGAGCATATTTTGGAATAACAATACTTGTTTTGAGTGAAATATTGTAACATTATATGCTTACAATAGTGAAACTTAGGTCTTACATTGAAGTAACTATTTTACTCCATGGAAAGGTGAATTTTTAAGAAATAAATGAAGACAACTGTAAAAGATAAGAACAATTACTGTATATTGTAGAATATTTGTATATGATTTGCATCACAAATGACTTATTGCCCCAATGCTTATGACAAGTAGTATCGATGCAGAATTTGGAGTGCTCACTGATTTTCATAGTTTAATTCCTCATTTCTACTGACAGTTCACATTTCATGTGAGAATGTTAGAACAACCTTCTCAGTTTCAGCAAATAATGCATTTGTGGCACCATGCAACTTTATGCATATACTGCATATACTAGCAGGTAATATTTACAAACATTTATGAACATTTAAGGAGAGGCTTAAAAATAAACAGGCCTACTTAGCTCAAACTGCCTCATTGCACATACATCATCAAATAAAGTATCTCACCAAAATTATTGGTGTCACCCATGGGGCTTTTTTTTTTTTTTTTTTTTTGACTCATCAGCTTTCTGACTTATTCATGATGTAGGATAAAATGTCCACACTCTGGCTGAGTGTATCTGGCATGTTGTGAAACAAGGGATGTCCACACCACAGATGAGAAGAAGAGGCTGAGGAGGGGGAGGCAGGCACCAGTGCAGGCTGTCTCTGAAACGCTCCTTGGATGGAGAAGTGCATGCCATCCCCCTGAGGAAAGCAGCTGGCACAAGTCACAAGTATGTGAGTTCTGGACACCAAACACACACAGAGGTTGGTTTGTTGCGCTCAGTACATGCCGACCAAGAGGCAGCAGAGCAGGCAGGGGTGCTCACTTACCTGATTCAACAGCCAGCATTTTGCTGAAATCAGCAGAGAAAAGTGGGAGTGAAAACATTTTCAAAGCTGATTGCAGAAAGCTCAGAGGGTTGCACAGACTTGTTCAGAAGGGATTTCTTTAAAGGTAATTCAGAGGTTGTTACCTCGAGTGTTGACTCAGAGGCTGCAGCAGATAAACTTGTCGTGGCTGACAAGGCTCGTGCTCCAGGTTCCTGTGCCTCTCATGGAAGCTGCTGCCTCTGGATAGGGACTGACTTAACTACTTCTTAGCTCACTGCCCTTCACAATGCAGCACAGAAAAGCAAACCCGCACCCATTTCAGTTTGTCTTAAAATGTCAGGCTGTGGCTGGCAAGTATCAGGACCTCTTTCTGTATATGAAGAGGGTGATTTAAAGAGGAAGGTGGGGAGACGTCATGGGTTTTTCATTCCAGTTTAATTCACCAGGGCTCATGTGGCAACATGTTCATGTTACGATGTGCCTTTATGAAACTGAAACTGTACCAAAGAGTATAAAGAAAATATATGGTGACTGGCAACCTCCAAAATCCTAAAAATGCACAAGAAAAGTTCTGGTCCAAGAAGGAAAGGCATAAACATTAACTCCTGGTCACAGATGTCAAGCTTTTGGAGGTACAGTCATAGAATCATAGAATGGTTTGGGTTGGAAGGGACCTTAAAGATCACCTAGTTCCAACCCCCCTGCCATGGGCAGGGACACCTTCCACTAGCCCAGGTTGCTCAAAGCCCCATCCAACCTGGCCTTGAACACTTCCAGGGATGGGGCATCCACAGCTTCTCTGGGCAACCTGGTCCAGTGCCTCACCACCCTCTGAGTAAAGAATTTCTTCCGAATATCTAATCTAAATCTACCCTATTTCAGTTTAAAACCATTACCTCTTGTGCTATCACTACACTCCCTGAAAGAGTCCCTCTCCTGCTTTCTTGTAGGCCCTCTTTAGGTACTGGAAGGCAGCTATAAGGTCTCCCTGGAGCCTTCTCCAGGCTGGACAACCCCAACTCCCTCAGCCTGTCTTCACAGGAGAGGTGCTCCAGCCCTTTGATCTTCATGTCCCTCCTCTGGACTCATTCTAATACGTCCACATCCTTCTTATGCTGGGGGTCCCAGAGCTCCAGTACTCCAGTTGGGGTCTCAAAAGAGCAGAGTAGAGAGGGAGAATCACCTCCCTTGACCTGCTGGCCACATTTCTTTTGATGCAGCCCAGGATACAGTTGGCTTTCTTGGCCGCAAGCACACATTGCTGGCTCATGTTGAGCTTCTCATCAACCAACACCCCCAAGTCCTTCTCCTCAGAGTTGCTCTCAATCCATTCTCCACCCAACCAGTAGCTGTGCTTGGGATTGCCCCGGCCCAAGTGCAGGACCTTGCACTTGGCCTTGTTGAACCTCATGAGGTTCACACCGGCCCACCTCTCAAGCCTGTCCAGGTCCCTCTGGATGGCATCCCTTCCCTCTAGTCACAACCCACCAGTCTGATCACCCACATACACAGGGCACAAAACTTCTCTCAGAAGCAGAATTAAAAAACTATCTTCTAATCTCACAAAATCTGGGATTGTTTAGTCTGGAGAAGAGGAGGCTCAGGGAAGACCTTATTGCCCTCTAAAACTACCTGAAAGGAAGTTGTGGTGAGCTGGGGGTCAGCCTCTTCTCGCAGATAACTAGCAATAGGACTAGAGGGAATGGCCTCAAGTTGTGCCAGGGGAGGTTCAGGTTGGAAATTAGGAGAACTTTCTTCTCAGAAAGAGTTGTTAGGCATTGGAATGGGTTGTCCAGGGAGGTGGTAGAGTCACTGTCCCTGGGGGTGTTTAAGGAAAGGTTGTATGTGGTACTTAGGGACATGGTTTAGTGGGTAGTATTGGTGGTTGGGGGGACGGTTGGACTAGATGATCTTGGAGGTCTTTTCCAACCTTAATGATTCTACAATTCTGTGAAAAATACAGTTTACTCTTACTCTAAAGCAGTCTGTAATGACCGCTTTACCCTTCCCCTCACAAGCTGTCCCAATCACTTTCCCTGCCAGGCAATAAAGGCTTAACTCAAGGTCAAACATGTTCAGTTTCTAATCCCTGGACTTTGTAACACCTCTGTTGGAAAGTTACATAAGGTCTTGTCAGAAACCTTTGTAAAGAAGTCTATGAAGTGATGGAGCCAACTCTCAACCTTATCTTTGATCAGTTGAATAAATAACACCCCTTAAATTCAGGCTCATTTTTCCCCCTTCCTCCAGTTCTCCTCAGAGCTTCTTTATCCTCCCTAAAATCCAGATCTCCGAACATGCTCATCATTACAGCCTCACTCCCCTTCTTTTACTTACAGTTGTCCTGTTGTACATCTCAGCCCATAGTAACGGTTACTACAACCGTACTGTGCTAAAAGCATAAGCTGGGAACGATTTGTGTAGTTGCCCTGTGCATCCTCCTTCCCCTGTACGGCATTGCTTCATACCAACGAGCAGAGCTGGTATTCTCATTTCCTAGATGTACTACTCTGTATTTAGTTATATGAAAACACACCTTTTTTTGGATAATGACCGATAATGACTATTTAATTAATAGAGTCCAATCATTTGTTCATTGCCTCATTTATCCACAGTTTGAAAACTTCGTCAGTGAAAATTTTAGATGGTCATTCCATATTTGCTTTACCGTTAAGAAGAGAAAAATCAGACTATTTATTTTGGCATTTCTGAGACTGTGAACACCTAATGTTGCAACTTTGGCAGTTCTTGTGCCTGGCTGCTTCACAGTTTCTGTCCAAATACATGAAATATAAACTGCAATGTCCATGCAAAGCTTCTTTCAGCTTCCGACTCTGACATAAAATCCTGGGATCTGTGCAGGGCTCAAACAGCCTTTTCTTCTGCAAGGAGACTGATGCACAGCAGAGATAAAAATATTAGCTTTACATTGATTTCACGGAACTGAGGAGGCTTTAGAAAGTACAAAAGTCTATTTTAATAAATGGTGTGACTCATGCCTCAAAAATCAAGCCATTTTCATAACTGGCTCTTTCCCCAAATCCCTCCCACAACCTCAATTCCCCATGATTTTTAGGGCTGATAATCTGCGCACATCTCCAGCACAGTGATTAATGCTTTCTACCAGCCGAATGCTGCAGTTCCCAGCAGGTCCCATGCAATGATGCACCCCAGCTGCTCTGCCCATCCCCAGAAACACAAAGCCATCACTCACCGAGCCTGTGGCTCGAGCTGGGGCACGGCTACTTTCTGTCAAGGGAGCGGTGGGAAGGAGATCGAAGTTCCCCGAGGAGCTGATGAGCAGCTCTCCTCAAGACAGCAGAAGATATGGTCGAGCGTGTGCTTGTTTGTTTGGGTGAGCGTGTGTGCATGTTGGGGTTAAGAGGCAGAGGTTAGAAAAGCATTAACAAAGTACACGGAGTTTTCAGCGCTGATATGTCAGGTCTTTTCCTACTTGAAGACACAAGTAGCACCGAACCCTTCCGAGGAGTGCACAGCACATTTCCAAGCCCTTCGGTGTAAGAGAGCAATCCAAGTTTACCCTTAAATAGACTTTATCTTTCTACTGAGGTAGTTTGCTCCGTTAAAATAGAGTTAAACCCAGCCTGAAGCTGCAGGAGACCATTCTGGACTTTCCCCAGTACTGGCTGTGGTGGTCTGCCCCTTCCCACAGCACCTCTCAGAAGACCACACCAGTTTTGACCTCTGAAGTGGCAGGAATTTACCCCAGAAGAGTTGACATTATACTGAAAACAAACACGGGATGATGAGAAACATCACCAGTGTGATGTGAAGCCCTCTGACCGGCTCCGGGGAGGGACGGGGGCTGCTGCTTGCCCTGAGGGAGGGCACGGCCAGGCCGGCGGGGCCCTGCTGCTCGTCCTGGCAAGGCCTCGGCTCCAGCCCTGCGGCCTTTGCTTCCTTGCTGCCCTCTCCTAAGCAGAACTGGTGTTTAGAAGGAAAGGAAACAAAACAACGCTGCAAAACAACAGTTCCTTAAAAAAATGCCTCTCTACACAGATAGCACACAGCTTGCTGCGCCGATCTCCTCCGTGCCTCGGGCCTTCTGCCAGCTTGGTTTCTGTCTCTTGCCAGAAAAGCTGTGGAAGTGTGTGTCCACTTTGGCTTGCGTGGGGCTTGGGCGAGCCTGCAAGCTTGGAGAAGAAGGTGAGCTGCCTAGTCCTGCAGAGCTTCTCGCTTTCAGCATGTCCTCGCCCCAGCTCAGCGCTGCCACCCCAGCCACATGGCACGGCTGCTCCTGCCCCACTGCTCCTGCTCTCCTGCCTTTCACCAGCACACGTGCAGCCAGGGGAGAATAAATCACACTTTAATCTGCACTGGACAATGCTTTTCCCACTCCTCTCAAAGGCTTCCTGTTTTTCTAAAGCTAATCTGGCTTCTGCAAATGCATTTTAATAATGGCACCTATTCAGATTAGTTTCCTTTTACACATTGATGAATTCCACCTGCTTGGAGTTCCCTCCAGTTAAGGCAGAGGGACTACAACATCCAGCAAGCAGACAGCCTTGTGCCTCTGACTCCCTGCACCATATAAACACGACACTTGCACTTCCACCTTTTATGAATGCATATGTGCTGCACAGACTGTAGATAAGCCCACCTGTGAATGCACTAACCCGGCATTTTAAACTCTTGGCACTGCAGCTGTACTACGTGGGATTGTTTTCTCATTTGGATTACATGGAGTTCACTGGGAGCAGACAATGGATCTAAGTTTCAACCACTCCAGTTTCCACTGACCCTCTAGTATTAAACTGTAAGGCAGATCCTGTCACTGAAATATAAAATCCAGAGAGCTGTTCCAGCTCATCCCAGCAAAGGGTGAAACCAGTGAGCATGTCTGAAAAGTGACAAGTGTCCAGAAAAAAACTGTGATATAGAGAACCATGTTTCCTGAGCCATTTCAATGAAACGTGGTATATCCATGTAGTGAAAAAACAGTCTAAACTTTTATTCTGCCTTCAAAGCATCAGGATTACAATACAAAGGCATCATAAGTTCCTTGGGAAATGAAATACACTGAGTCTCCTGCTCCTATTAAAGTGATGTGTTCTGCTCAGTACATTAGCATTTTATTTTATCTGCCCTAAAATAGGTATGCAGAAAAATGTTTCTATATACATTTTGTCTTTCCAGTAGGTTTGCAATCTATTTGCAGTCTATTTTCAAATACACGCTCCTTATTCCAGAATGAAAAGTCGGTTTTAAATCACATTCATTTCAGCAGCCTTTTCAGTTTGTATATGAGGATTTATCATCTTTAATTTAGCAAGTTTACAGAACACAGCCAACTGCTTTTCTCTGCTTCCAAATAAAGTATGGAAAGTACAGTCTGTGGCAAGGGAAGCAGAAGATGAAAAGGCCCATCTGGGTATCTTTTTTATGTTGCAGCTGTTAAAAACTGAAACCCATTCTCTGACAGAAAAATAGAATTCAGTAGTTAATATGAAAAGGCATGTTCATATGTTATTTCTGTAATGTATAGATGTGTGTGGCTCTTTCAAAAAACAAACACATTCCTGCTTTAGATAAAGACAACTACAAGGAGAGCATAATGAAGAGCTGACAGAAGAGGAAACTGGAAGATTATACAGTCCTGTGCAAAATTCTTATTCTCTTACTTTCCTATCAGGGAGAAATCATGAAAAACATGCAAAGTGGTCTGCAGGTTTAGCATAAGCAATTGAATTAACGTGGGTGAGGTCGCTGTCTGTGTGTATGGGGACTGCTGGGAAAGGACTGCCACACAGACAAACAACTCTGTGACGCTGCCTGGCATCATTGCAGGGGGAACCAGGCTTATAATAGAAACAAAGTTGTGCTGGAGGACTTCAAAGACTAACTGAAGGCTTGTGTTTTACTGAGATAAATCAAGGCACTATCTGTAAAAATAAAATCTTTTACAGTTTTTAGTACTATATAGAATGGACTACAGGACTATATAGACTGAATGCTTTTTGGACTATACAGAATGAATATTTGGATATATCCAGCAGATGATATGCTCCAGGTGTTAGATCAACTAGAAAAATGATATAAAAATCCATGTGTTAACTTTGGAGGAGGAAATCTATGACCACTTAAGTCAAGGACTTATGGGATGGTTTAATGGCACTTATAAATTGCTCGCTGCAGTTGGTATTTCCAAGAAAAAGGTTTCCGAAGAGAAATCTCAAATTAAGGAAGAAGTAAGTCTGTATTTCACGTAAATGGCAAATTTTCACTCATGAAATAAGAAATGTCAGCTAATCATAAGGAATTGAGCATATAAAGTTAACAACGTGTTACAATTTAAAGAAATGTTAGGTGAGAAAGGAATGCTTTTCAACAAAATCAAAAGAAATAATACATTGTTAGATATCTAAACAACTTCCACAATTTAAAGAATTTTCAACTGCATCATGTGTCTTGATGCTTAAAACTAAATGTAGAGATCATCTTGTTAAGGGCAATTTTGCTTCACAGAGGTATGCAGTCCTTGCAGAGAATGGGGAAAGTTAAATACATGTTTTAAGACTTTGTTGCAGAGACAGGGAGATAGCATATGTCAATATTTACTGTTCTCATTAAGTCACTACAAAATGTTTGTTTTCATCTCTGAAAGTAATTTGCACAGTGGAGTTTTGCTGATAAAGGATTAACGCAGGAGAGGTGGCAAGCACCTGCTTCTCTGCTAAGCAGAACATTGCATGCCTTGGACTCACCAGGTCTGGCCAAGAGCAATTAGCTCAATTAAACTTTTTGAAGCTGAAAGGTATTGTAATTGGGGGGGGGGCAGACAGATCATGTCTGGGACATCTTAACACATGTTTACTATCATTATAAAATCCTAGCACTGATCAGATGTTTCAAGCAAGATATCTACTAGCCAGTCACCTCCAGAAGAGATTTTCCCACCCCTCCGTCATTCAGGAAAGCAAAGTCCATGTCCTTTTCAACACCCATCACATGTGTTTCTCTGCTGGTCTAGGGCTGGGAAGCTGCATCCAGAGCCCCTGTTGACTCGCACAGCAGGCAGGGAGCAGTGGGCAGCAATGCAAACCACCCCTTGCTAAACCGCGCTGCAGTCGCTGCCTAGGGAAGGTGCTGGGCAGATGTCAGATCCAGTGCGTCAGAGAGGAAATAACACAAAGCACACACGCTCGAGAGCAAGAAGCAGCTTGGAAAATAGCAACAGCGAAACAGACAGAATGTGACTTGGCACGGGAGGGTGAGCGCTGCTGTTCCACCATGCACCTCTCGCAGGCACACACTGCACCGTGTGGCCTGCAGGACAAGCACTCTACACACCATGTAATATTGAAAAAGATTTCAAAATATTTGGTGGCTGCCACAGTGGAAATGCAAATACTCATCTTGTGAAGATGCTGAGAATTGCTAAGTTACTCTTACTGGTATTAACCAGATTTTAAAAATGGAAAGTATTTATCCCTTGAGATTCCAGACCTTAAACTTTTCTGCAAGACGTGCAGATGTTTCTTCATCCCCCAGCTTCTGTACCAGAGAGTCCTGGAAGGACGACCAGAGGACTTAATCTATGTCAGTGGTTCTCTGCTGCTGGGGCTGTAGGTGCATGGTAAGTGCTGCAGAAGATGCCATAACCAACTAGCATGAGCCAAAAATGATTCCAGAAAGAGCCTTGTGCACACCCTCTTTCCTCCTTCGATATCTCTATTTTCCAGACTGAGCAAGGGCTGTGACTGAGTGTGGTTACTCATGCTGTCCTCCGCCTGCCCCCAGCCCACCCTCGCTTTGGTCTGACCTACCCCAGTGCTGGCAGAGAGCTTTCTTCATCTCTTGCTGCATGTGAATTTTGACCACAGTAGTTAATCTGTCCCACTATTTCCATATGAAGAAGAACTAGGAAAGATCCAGTCTCCTGAAGCAAATTCTTACCTGTTAATTCTGCAAAGCTCTGTGTACCTCGCCATAATAGAAATGGGCTTTCACACAGCTGAGAAACGTGTTCTGTGCCCCTATTCTCCTTGTTGTTATTGAATGCACATAGCCATGTTTATAATTCCTCCCACAATCATAATTCCTATATTCTGGCAAAGACCATCAGTGGTCACAAGTGCAGAATAATAACTACCAGCAACTACACTGCCAATGCAAGCCATGAAGAAACATACAGTGCACAATACCCTGCTACCTATAATGTTTTTATTCCATAGTACCTGGGGATACCAGCCCGTAGGAAAGGACATCTGGCTCCTATTTGTGAAAACAGTGGTTTGTGGGTTATGATTTTTATGCACCAGTGGAATTTTTGAAGGAAGCAATTCAGAACTTAAGCACATTTCATCATTTTCATTTATGGCAGGGAAAATATGTATAGTTATACATGCCCAAAGAGATCAGGAGGATTATTTTTAAACTGAAACGTTTGATGTTTTTACAGCATTTACACAATTCCTCTTAAACCAATGTTTTCCTTTTTAAAATTAGCATCAGTGTTTGTTTCCTGTGTGAAACCTGGTTTGTGTCTGACCAATTAAAGTGAAGACAAATGTGACAGGAAACTGTTTTGAATACAGTACCTCAGCTGCAAAATATAACTCTTCTGAGTAATTGAAATGAAAGTCAGTATCAGTAAAAATAAATTGCACAATTCAGTTGTGGCTGTAAAATTACTACTGAGACTGGCAACTTGATACAACTATTTCTATTACTTTCTATTGCATTAGGTAAGGTAATAAATACTTAATAAGAATAGTACAGCAAGGTTTATTTTATCCCACTTTGTGCATATCAAACAATACAGCTAGCAAAAGATTGCCTTTAGGGCAGGAAAATCTTTCATTCTCCACGCCTGTTCAGTCGAGAGCCTTTCTGCTGGTTCTGCCAACAAGGATGCCAATTAGTGTCAAGTAACGTTTTGGTACTGCTGATGCAGTACACAACGAAGGGAACATAGTGTGGGGAACTGCTGTACTAAGAGACAGAAAATAACATTTTTATTGTGGTAATTGGACCTAGAATTCAGCAAGACAGAGAACAAGAGAATACCACTTTCACCATTTTATGGCTTACATCCCCAGTTCGGTACTGGGAGGTCTCATTTCAAGCTCCCTTTTAGAGGAAGGAGACATTGTATAAACCTTCAAAATGCACAGATTATATCCAGTTGCTCAGGTGAACCCCCCACCAGCTCTGTGTTAATTCAGCTTGCTCTGTCACCAATATTCCTAACGCTATCTAGACAGATTGTTTCTGTGAAACCCAGAGGAGACTGAAATCTGTTTAGAAGTGTGCACGAAGCATGTTCGCTGGTAAAGATAAATCTCAGGAACATTATGCAGTTTTATTGTACTTCCAGCTTCCCCAGCAGGTCCCACTGAGCTGCCTCTGCCCATATAAAAGCTGAGTGAGGAAGATGACGGTACCTTGGAGTGAGAAGGCCACTTCATTCAGCAACCAGTCAGTTCCCAGAGACCCTTTTTGTGGTTACTTCATGAGTTTCTAATCTAAGAGTGCTTTGTATGTGATGTTGACATCAGAAGAGGATGGGCAGGGGATAAAACTGCAAAACTGGCCAAGGCAATCCCAGATGGTAAGCAGGGCCAGCATTGCTCAGGAACACCCCCAAAACCCCTGCTTTACAGGGACAAAACAATGGCACTGATGATCATTTGCCATAGTTAATGAGAATGTTTGATCTGCAGAGAGTGTCACACCCTTACTTTCTTAGCTCTGCAAAGATTTCAGTAGAAAAGTAAATCCAGCTTCACACCATATATCAAGTCCTGACTTTATTTCCTCTGCAAAAATGTCAACAGCCACATAAACCTCACTCCTGTCTTTTTCATTTTTATTTTTTATTTTTTTAAACGGAAGTTTACCTTGTGTATAATACACAGAAAATGCTCAGGTAAAAATAGGAATTAGATCATTGCTACTATAAAGAGGAGGGGTGGAAAGTCTTCCCTCTTCGTCAAGCCCCAAGCAGTTGGCACCCTATAAATCATAGGAAGCACATGGGTAATTATAGAACTGGAAGCTGATTACTGTAAACATTCAGAAGTAGCTCCGAGTAAGTGGAAACTAAAGATAATGTGAGCATGATCACAACCATAAAGGAACCATGCAGGTCACTATAGCCCCATCTTTTCTCTATCCCTTCAGACTGGGCTGTCTCACAAAGCAACAGGCAACAGAGTCAATCCAGCACCTTGTAGATTAACAGCCTGTTAATACTGTGAATACTGACTGTTCTCTGTCAGAATTAGTGTTAATTTGACAACATTCAGATCACCAGGATCTGATTATTTTCTTGCTGTGCATTAAACAACACTGCTACCAGCTTCTGCCAGTCGGTTCTGTCATCTTCAAGCACCCCCTTCATCACTCTCATGGATGTTGCTGGTGCATTTGTGGTGGAAGATGCACAGTCAAAGACATGCAACTTGCACTAAGAGTAGATGATGACAACATGTGAAATGGGTTTTAATGTTGGGGGTGTTCATTTTGTCACTCTTGGGGCCATACAGTGAGAAAACTCTGCCTCCTCCACCTTCAATATAGGGACCTTCTTGGTGAAGGTGCACCTGCAACATGTTGTGCTGGACCACGACAAAGTGTCAGATTCCTGCCTCAGAGAAGTTACACCTCCAGGACCAACATCATAACACCTGATCTGAAAGAGATACCCTCTTTCTTACCCAAACATACCAGATCAATTGTGCAACATGACCAAGAAGGAAGCTTGTTTTCTGACATCGCTGTGCTCTGCTCCTGTCCTCAAACAGTGTATCTTTCTTGAGATACAAGTAGGAAGATACACAGAACCTGTCATTTCTACTCTACATAGAGAATGTAGCTTATTTGTGGCTCTAATGCCTATCTGATCCTTACAAAGCTATTTACCTCAATTCTAATTATTGATGATAACAAGTTCTACATGTTAATTACCACAAGCATAAGAGTGTTGATTTTCATCCACATCCTTACATAGTCATTATACAATCCCAAATTCTAGTTTTCCTCTGTATTTGAGGCAGAATTTTCAGAACTAAGACAAAGAACTTTTGAAAAAGCCACCCTTTTGTTAAACAACTACCTAAAATTATCAAGAACTTGGACATACGATGACCAGAAGGACAAGAGCCCCTTTGCATAACTTTACCTGAAGAAAGCACTACAAAAAGCACAGCTTTTGCTACCTGGCAGTAAGTGTCTCACCGTGCTGGATAATCCCATGCTCCAAAAGTCTGCGGCCAAGCTGCTCGGCTTCAGTCCGTGTTGTGGCCTCTCCTTCCTGGATCAACCAGTCAATGAACTCCGACGCCACGAAGGTCCGCTCGTACTTGACTCCTTCCTCTTCCCTGGCTTGCAGAAGAGTATTTTCAGAACTCATCAACCTGGTATGGAGGGGAAAAATTGGTAGGGATAATGATGCTTCAGAAAAACAACTCCAGATCGATTCTGGTAAATCTCACTGATATCAAGCAAAGAGATGTGAAGCTTTACCTAATTTATTAAATCTTTTCTCAAGCTATCAATCTAAACTTAGGATGGGAATTATAGCAGCTCAGTGAAGAAGTTTAGGCTTTATATCCCTGTATGAAGTTAAAGCTTTCTCTTTTTTTTTTTTTTTCCCTAAAAGAAAACGAGGATTTTCAGCTACATATTTCCCATATTTAGTTATTCAGCTTCTCTAAAAGTTAATGTATAATTGACTTCAAAATAAAATCAGCCTAAAAGCACCAGGTTGTAGCTAATGTGTTCAAAAATTCCTAATTAATTTTTACAGTAAGCAGGACTATGCCCCCAAGTCATTTAGATGGTTTTGAAAATTCTCTCCGTAAGCTTTAAAACAGCTGCAGAAAAACTCAAGAGGAAGGAAAAAAGGTAGTTCTGTGGTCTGGATGGTTGGTAAATATTTGGCTTCCAACACTCCGTGATGCAGCTGCAACCAGTGAAGCTGCACACCTGAACACATTTTGACATCTGAGTCTCTGTCTCGGTTTGCTCTGACAAAAGAGTTAAGGGGAACATTATGAGGTGTCTCTAAATCTCCCAGCAATTGGCACATATATAACTTAAATACACTAAGAAAATTCCTCTCCATTCAAGTAACCTAAACAAATGATGCAATATAAAAACAACAACAAAAAAGCCTTAGCATTTTGTTAATGCAAAAATAAGGTTGACATTTTGGAAGAGAAGAAATGAGAATCACTCTCTTTTAATACAGAACCCCACTCTTTTGTTGAGAGACTGAGCAACATAGGCTCTTTATTCATTAATTTCATTATTATTCATAATGATTTTATTTACTATAGGCTAGTGGTAAGATTTTCAGAATAACAGTTCAAGAATGGCTTGTTTGATTTTTTTTCCATGTAAGATTATAAGTCTCCTCCCTTCACCAACTATTTGGAAATTAAAGGCACAACGGGACATGAAAATTCCAAAAGCTCTTAATCTTTGCCCTTCTTATCAGAAATTTGAATTTCATGTAAACCCATCCATGGGTGATCTCTTTCTTAAACTGCCAGTTTGTCCAGAACTGATGGAAATCATGGAAAGCACAATAAATATACAACGTCACCTCCTTTGGGGGCTTCTGATTCTGAAGTCACACATCAGAAATTTAGGCTGTAAGAACAGAGAGAAGTTTCATTTGAAATTACAGTGCAGAGGTTTGACGGGACCTGGCCCTTGTTATTTCACCTGAAGGATTTATTCCAGTGACTTTAACAAGAGCTAACCAAGAAGCCTGGGCTGACTGGATCTGACCCCAGGCAGCAGATCCTCAGACCAGTCAGAGGCTGCTCTGCCACAGCTGTAGCTGAGTGGCAGATGTAATGAACTGCTCCTGTCGATGTTGGTGCGTCATTGCCAACACCGCCAAGCCGAGTAAGAATGCAGAAAGTCAGAATTAGCCAAATTCAGGGATGAGGCCAAAAGCAAGAACATATATCATGGGGACAAGATACCGACTCCAGAACTTTTGCAAAGGCTTCATTCTTTTTCATATTTTGATTTGCATACGTGTGCATGCAAGACTTAGATCTCTGTCCCACACTAACCACATCTAATACAGAGAGAGCTCCAAGAGAACTTCTTTAAATGTCTCTCGTTTACCAAGCTTTTTTCCCCCCAGAAAAAAAATGCAAACCCAAAGCTCATGTCTTTTCATACCATCTGCTGCATGGTTACCCAGATCTGGTTACCCAGGCTCTGTGGGCACCAAATAAAAAATCCTGAGGACTGTGTTAATTGTTCTTTGATGAGCCTATAATTAGTTGACCAGCTCATTGAAGCAGCAGATAGAGAGGTCCTTGAAAAAGAGATGCTAATCATTAGATTTTTACAGCCACAAAAGAAATCTGGAAAAATATCAAGTGGAAAAACACTCAGCTTGACATTTCACACCCTTCTGCATGTGCCCAGAATAGCACTGCAAAGGATTTGGACTTGTGAACAAACAGACACAGCAAATTGTCAGTTTTACAAACCCAGAAACAGCACTCCATTGCTAACTGAAGTAAATCACTGCAACTCCACTGCTGTCAACAAAACTGTACCACTTTCCACCAGCCAAAACCTGGCCTTTCATTAGCCAAAACTAGAAACTGCCTCTATCTCTTCCATTTTCTACATGTTTCAAAAAAACATGAAGCCATTCATGTCAAAACATATTATCTATTAAAGCTTGTGTTATCCTGCATGAAATGAATGTATTTAGCCAAACACAAACCATTTTCAGAAGAAATTTTTTGCTTTGTTTTATCTAAATAACTGCAGCAAAGGATAAATTTAAATTAACCACTGATGAGTTAAAATGAAAGTGATTCAAAGAACACAGTCTCAAAATTATCTGAATGATTTCCTGAAATTAAAACCTTAAAATTGCACTTCTTTCACTGTGAAATCTAACTGAAAATCTCAGTTGAAGTCAATGTCATGAGATGAATTGTAGCTCCTAAAACTGACTGCTCCAGAAACACAACAATCCTGCATGCCTGACCTAAACCTATGAGAACTGCAAACATAATAAAAATATGGTGCCTGCACAACTTGAATTAAAAAAAAAAAAATGCAAGGTCTGTGTTGGATTTATTTAAGACGTGCAGGGAGGGTTTTGTTGATCAGGAAACATGCTTATCTTATCTAATCTCTTTGGTCAGTCCTGCAGAGTATGAAAACTGATACTATCCTTGGATCTAATAAAGTATTCTAGCATTTTCAGGAAGACTTAAAGCAGTAGGTAACCCATTAGGTTTCATCTCTAGTTATAAACTTGAAACTCAAAGCATATTCACAGAAAGGATTACCAAAGTTTGCATTTATGTGCAGGGAATCTGAGCTGATGAAAGATTTTCAGTGCAAATGAAGGGATGATGCACCCGCCGAAGACATTCACAACAGGTTAAGGAGATAATGTCACAGAAGAGGAGAGCACAGGGTACAAGGAGCTCTGTGGTCACACAGAAGGGGGACAGGGAAAGGTTGCTCCTCAGCTTGGGGACAGACCTGATGTCCCACGTTCCAGGGAGAGCACAGGGCATCTACCCTACACTGCTGTTTGAATGTTGGGAACCTGCCTAATGCATCCACTCCTCTGTCCATGCAACAGTCTGCTGATCCTCCTAAATCATTTTGCTCATTTTACCCATTGAGGGTAAAAATCTGCATGAATGGTGTTGGATAACATGTCTGCAATCTTTGGCAAGCACAAACTACGCTGGCTTCTGAATGTAATGGTACTCCAGCTCTGATGTGATGGGTGGGGAAGAGCAGGAAATCGTATTACAATGCATATCTTAAACGAGCAAAGCCTAGCGAAGACCAGCAACATCTAAAAAATGTAGACACATTTTTAAAATATGTTGGATTCAGATAAATTTCCTTTGGCATAGTCACATTTCTCTTGAAGTTAGACCTACAGGCGTTTTGATAAACAAGTTGAATATACTGGCAAATGATTTCACATCTGTGCATGAAGACTTTCTCCAGTTGTTGCCTTTTAATTACTATTTTAATTATGCTGAATTAGTATTTTCTTTCTCAACACTATAAGCAAAGATATATGTTACCCATGCACATATTTCACTGCAGAATTCCCATGCACATATTTCACTGCAGAACTCTTTCTGTACTAGTCTGACTTTCAGTATTAGATTTTGAGTTTAAAATGCATCCAACGAAACTGCAAAGGGGTTGCTAATAGGCATGAATGAAATCAGATTGCTCCGTAGACTGGCTTTGCTACTAAAAACAAGGTGAAACCAAACAGCCCAGGTATGCAGTCTTATCTCCCATGAATACAAAATATTTCCGATGATCCATGGAGAATTTTTACTAGCTTTGACTGTCACAGACTGGTTTTGAAAAGCCACATATTTTTAATCTACACTATATTTAGCACTCAGGGTTGGTTTTAAAAGTTTCAGAACCTTTAGATACGTTGCCTAGGAGCAACCACCTCATAAGAAAGAGTTATATTTAGATATAGGTGCTGTTTTTGGCATTAACTCCTTTCCCAAGATGGATACCATTATGAACATCATTCTGCTGGTATAGTATAGGGTGAACTGGACACGTGACGTTGGTTTGGGAATGGTTCTCCAAGCAGAGAAATGGGGATGGAAGCAGACACTGGCAGAACAGAGGTTTTCCTACCATGGCTCATTTCATGCAGGGGACTGTTATCAGCCTCACCAAGGAAAAAGGATTTTGCTCACAGAAACTAAAAATTGAAGACAAGGTTGCAGTCTAGACACACCGATCAACTTCCCATAGCATAGGCAGTGTGTGTTAGAGTCTAAAGGAGCAAACGCTGTGCTTTGTAAAGCACAGGAGATTTTGGAGATGGGCAATTCAACTATCTTTTGTAGTGTATCCAATGAAGGATTTTTCCCAGCGGTGTATTTTCTTGTGTTTTACCCAATTTATTTTTATTTTAAATAGTCACAGCCACAGAAATTTTACATGGTAGGTGCAACAAAAGAAGTGTCATTTACAGTTGTTTTTTATATTCCAGATTAATTGTTCTTTCACCGAACTGCCCTTCATAGCCTTCTAACCTTGAAAACAGTATTTATCACCAGCTTTTAAACCTGGTATTGTCCTGATACCTGGTACAGAGTTCCAGTAAAGATACCAAAACCCTGGTTTGGGGAAAGCTGCAGAGCTGGCGAGTTGTTCTGAAGGCACTTCCAACAACACACCCAGTCCCCTGGCAGCTCTGAACAGTGCATTTGGCAGTCTTCCCTTGTTTTGCTGATCTTTTGCATCTGCCCTCTTGTGCAGGGGAAGCAGAAGGGATAGGCAATGGTACGGCATTTCAGGAAAACCCTGGGACACATTAGCAATAAGTGGCTGTTCAACGAGGGTTCATGGTTGTGTTTTTAGCCTTCTGCTTAACACCTTCTTCTGTACAGTTAGTCATATGTGCTTTATTGCAGGAGGGAAACAAAACGACTCCAGCCAGAGGACTCAGTGTCTCTCAACAAGCGGGATTGTGGGCAGGATTCAGCCCAGAGCAATACTTCAAGCTTTTTGGTAAATAACACACCACAACTTTCACATTAGTTTGTAGCACATGCCAAAATGCATTTTATTCACTCTGCTTGAAAGTACCATGTTACAATCCCTACATCCTGAATAAAAATGTCATTAATTATAGATTGGGAAGTATGGTTAAGCTGCCTAGTTATTTGACGGAAGTAATCCAGTGGGATATTCAGTATCTCAGCACAATCATTAACTTCAAATCTTAATTAGATATTCTTGGCTGGGGTTTATTTTTGCAACTGCTTTTAGTATAGGCTCTCTGATGCAGAAGCTTTGAGGACTGGAACAGTGAAGATTAATTTCACTTATTATTTAAAATCATACTACAGTGAAGCTGTAGATATAGAGTTGCAACAGATATGTAGCCACTTGTTCAGTACATTTTGATGTACTAAAATTTTGGGTCTTGTGATTACAATTTTACATGACCAATCATCCATTTGTGACTCTTTTTATAAAATACAGTACAAGGATTTAAATTTACATTGGGTTTTCACACAGCATGTATTTACAACCCAGAACATAACAAATGAAATTTCATTTTAAACAAAATGCTACAAGTCAACACGGTAGAAAACCAAAAGGGAAATAGGAAAGAGAGAAGGGTTACAAAATGAAGTCACAGGATTATGCAGCCCCATTACTGCATGATTTGAAAGTCTCTGACTATTCAAAAACAGATGAACGAGTATAATTTGCCTCCTGTGGTACTATTATTGACATATGATGGATACTGAATGCAACATACTTTTCGTACAGTCTTTGTCCTCTCATGAACACCTTCACCTCATTATCCAACGGAAACGTCCCATCGTCTTTTCTGAAGCGGTAGAACAGTTTGACATCCTTGAATTCTTTATGCTCATCACAAACTGAAACATAAAATAAAAAAATCTTCATAGGGATGCTAAAGGGTTGAGAATCCATTTAGCAGGTATCACTGGTGAACTTCAAAGCAAGCAAGAATGGAGCCTAGCCTCCTGTATTTCTTAGCATACAACTGCGTTCAGTTCTAATAAATGATGAAAGACTGAAGAAAACTTTCAGACAGGTAACAAAATTTCTAGCTGAGAGGGATTGGTGTTCACCAGTTTCATAAGCATTACTGCAAACATGAATAGCAAAAAAGCATCCATGCATTAGATACCTGGAAAACATTTTGATGTAAACTGTTTAAAAGATACCAGTGCAGAGCAGCCAGTAATTTAAGGATTGGCAAACTTCTTAATGTTACTTGTATCAGTTAAACAATGCTGTAGGAAAGCTGAGACTTGCTGCAGAAACAGTCAATATCAAAACCTTCTGCCTGCTTAAAATTGTCTCGATTGCTCTGCCATGCCAGCTAGCAAATGGGAGGTACAACAGGAGCACGCTGAGAAATGCTAAATAAGGACTTAAAAGAGAGCAGCTGACGATGGGATCCTGCAAATGCCAGAGGAGAGCTGCAGCAAGGGCATGAATTAATGGGAAGGCTAACCCAAGCAAGCTACTGTAGCAGAGCTGTCAGCCCACCTGCACGGGCTCACCTTCCACACCACGGGCACAGGAGAGCAGCAGGA
This sequence comes from Anseranas semipalmata, assembly GCA_013399115.1. Lineage (NCBI taxonomy): Eukaryota > Metazoa > Chordata > Aves > Anseriformes > Anseranatidae > Anseranas > Anseranas semipalmata. The sequence continues at coordinate 415,679 of VXAA01005998.1, forward strand.
GCTGGCACCGCTTTCACTTGGCGCTGGCATTGAAAGGATGCTCTGAGCACCCTGCAGAACCTGATTAAACTTACCTGACTTTGCCCTTGCTCACTTTGCTAACGATTTCATTAACTTCAAGCATAATGCATGAAAATTTTCAATAGACACCTGCTTTATGTGTAATATATACACACACACGTATATAATTTGCATGGAAGTTACAGTGTGCAATTGGATTCTGAGGTAGAAAACATTTGAAGGTTGTTAAAGTTTTAAACAAGCACTCAGAAACAAAATATCTATTGCTCAATTAAATTAAATCACTCAGGCATCCATGCAACTCTTCACTGACATTTTCTCAATAGAGGATTAAGTAGTCAGATTTGAATACCCTATAATTACTTTATTCTTTAACTATCTACCGTGAGTCCCAGTTTCCATAACAACCCAGAATTTTAATTTAATAGCCAAGCAGAAGCTGTAGAAGTGGCACGCGTTCAGAATGTGCATTTCTTCCCTTAATTAAGGTGTTGTTAATGCATTGCTGATAGCAGCAGTATCCCTGCGCATACAGTGACCCCTGCATAAAGTCAACAGTCATCTGCTAGCAGTTGCTCTATTTTCTATTAAAAAAAGAAACAAATGGCACATTTTGTCTTTTTGAAATGGGTAATACTATGCGCTTGAAATAAAGGGCTTGGATCTTCTTTGTTTTTGTGCTCTCCAGCCTCTTTGTGCACTAAAAGGCAACTAAATGCTACCACTGATTTGGTAGCCTCCTTTTCGTAAGTGTAAATTGTTATTCAAGACACTAAATGGAACAGATCTTAAACAGACAACAAGTTTAGGAGAAAATTAATCAGGGCACAGTCGGACATCTAACTTTCTTGCAGCTGTAGCAGCACAAATGTTTGTGCAGCTGGTGCGAGGAACAGAGCTGGAGAACAAATCCCTGCGAGAAAGACAACCTTTTTTTTTGCCAGTTTATTTTTCAGATGCATTTTTCAGCTGGAAGGGGAGGACGGGGCTGTGCAGGGGAGAGCAGGGAGGGGAGGGCAGCAGGCAGAACCTGGTGGTGGCAGCGGAGGGGGCAGGATCCAGCTGAGGATGCTCGGGAGGCAGGGAAGCAGCGGCACAGCCTGCGGGGACTTCACTCCTGTGCCAACATGGGGAATGCAACTGGCATACATCCTGATTGCCTCTCCATGTCCCTGGGGACACAGGGGGCCTTGTGGAGCAGCACCTTTCAAGCCAGATACCCCATTCCCAGCAGGGAAAGGACCCTACCTGCCCTATACCTGAGTGAAGAACAGGAGTGGGATTTCTTTTTGTTTCACAACGGCCAATAAAATTTAGCTTAGAACTGATACTGCGCTTACCATGGTGGATAATGCTGTGATCCAATAACTTCTGTACAAGTTTAATTGCTGTCTCTCGGTCTGAGGCCTCCTTATGGTCAATCAGCCAGTCAATCAGCTCTTTGGCAACAAAGCAGTTGGGATACGTCTTGAGGTGGTGCCTCCGGTCTTTAATGACCTTCTCTTCATGCAGTCGGAGCCTGCGGGTTGAAAAACACCCTATGAATTTGGTGCGCAAAGAACCTCTGCCACCAGCGAAACTGGGAAAAGAGCTGAGCCAGTGCGCCCAAGCCTGGCTCACAAGAAGGGCTCTGTAGCTGTTGGACACAAGAGGCAAAGGGCCTTCAACCCATGGGGGGCTGGCTGCCAGGCAATCCGCACAAACCCTTTGTTACCATTTCAAACCCCACGCTTGGGAAAATTGGCTTTCTGTCCAGTGGAAAAGACTGAAAGATGAAGAACAGCAGAGCATATGAAGCACATTAAAATGCTTCCTGTATGTCAATTAAACTGTCAATAATTTGGAATTAATTTTCCCACATTACCACTAATATGTTCCATGTCACTCTTTTATTTTGCAGTATCACTGGCATAGATTTTTTTTTAACCTCATTCATTTTTTTAGATGTAGTTTCTTCATTGGTTGGGTAACTGCATTTTGCCGCCAGCTGCACAACAAGCACAGCATTTACAATTTAAAATTCAGTCACAAAGCTGTTTCAACACAATGTTATCTAGCATTAAAAAGTTGCCTCCTACTCTAAATAAAGGGAAACTGATTTCTCACTCTGCAAACTGTTGGTAAATGCTATCTATCTACAAAATCTCCCCATCATATTGAAAGCAAGTAGGTTGGCTGATTTTGAGACACTTAAGTCAGAATGCGAAATCCTGATTAGATTAGTAAAGGGTTTTGGGTTCTGCATCTTTATTTTTAGTCATTTTTTTTTCCAAATAAACATAATGAGTAACATCTTTATCAATAAATTAATGGATAGAGGTTTATTGTTTTTTGTTTTTTTTTTAGTTTTCAATTTTAATTAATTCATTTATTCATTCCATTTTTTCAGTGCCATGTGTACACAGCAGTTATGAAGAAAGCATTGAAGCCACAACTCTTGGGCTCCTACCACAAACAGAAATATTGCCATTCATTTCCAAGTGCCCAAGGTCCTACCATGTGAATACTCTCACTGACTTCAAAGAAGTTCTGAGTAATGCTATAATAATTGTAGGGGCAACAACTATCTCTATTTTCTAAATTGGGAGTTAGCACAGAAGGGTGTTAACCTGAGTCTTGGGAAGCACAGAGCAGGAGTCCAGCCATGAGACCAATTGTCCTCTCAATGTGATTCCAGTGTAAAACAATTATTTCTCTTTAGAATCAAAGAAAGTGAAAATACTTGGCTGAAACTGATGAAGACGGTATTATTAGGATAGTAGACAAGACTTCTACCTAAAAATAGTAGCAAAGTAATGTTTTTGTTTTGCAGCGTTCAGCCTTGAACTACAGTGGAATGTCCAATCTGTGATATGAATTCAAAACCAGCTTTTGGAAGCATAAAAAAATGCATACTTTTTTATTAAAAACACTAATAAATCAGATTAGTATTCTGGAAAAAAGTACTGGTAAATATCACATGCACTGTGAAATTCTCTGAGCTAAAATATCTTTGCTTAAAGCGTATTTTCCAGATGTGCTCTAACAGCTGTTGCCATACTTAGAAAGAAAAGCCTACACAGCTCTAATTATAGAACATGAAATTATCAGTATTTCTGACTGAGCTTTACATTTAAAATATATTTCAGGTTTTGTTAATGTTCATCAAGTCTTATGCTGCACAATAATCTAGAAGAACAAAGATACGGAAAGAGCACATAATACACATGTACTTGGCTCAACCCACCTTTCAGACATTGCTAAGTCTGAATGCATGGTGTTCATCTGATACAAAAGAGAAACCCTGTTCTATGAAATTACTTGCACATACTCCATGCCAGAGTGTGCCAAGAGGGGTATGGTATTCCGTAAACAAGCCAGTAGCCAAGAGCACCAGAACTGAGTACTTATGTCTTAAATTCTGTCTGAAGGTTTTCCTGCAGTTGGTAGACTCATGTATTTTAAGTTCTCTGTCGTGTCAAAAGATACGGGGTCCTACTACAGCCTTCTCCCTTACTCAGAGCATTATAGGGTCTTTCTCAATACCGTTTTGCTTATATACATGTAACACATGGAAATTTCGTTATCTTAATTATCTCCACCCACTTGCTAAAGTGGATCCAAATTTGCTAAAAGGTTATAAAATCATTAAGTCAAACAGAACATTATTACATATGCTTCAAGAAACCTGGAAAAAAATATTTATGTACAATTTCCAAATGGAAGTGGGAACTTATTCTGCAGTGTATAGCCATTGCATACATACTGAATTATTCCAGCTAATTTATTTGAAAGAAATAACAAAAAGGGAATTTGTTTTTTCTCCCTGGTGGTGTACACTTTTCTCGCTGTTAGGGCTCCCTTGCCTCTACGAATCTGCTAAAAATCAAATTTTATGGAGGAGAAGTAGCTCAATAAATTGAAATTGTGCCTAGTATACAGTACAAATATAACTGCCTCAGATGAACTTACTGAGCTTACATTGCAGTATATAAATCAAAAGTTTAGGTAAGAATTCTAAAAATGTGTCAGTGTTCAGCCATATTTATCAGGAGCCAAATCAAATGGGATAAAATGAAAAAAAAAATGTAGCAGAGAATGCAATTATACACTGGAACCAAGGATCGAGTGAAGTGGTAAATCCTTTATCCCTTGGCATCTGGAAATAGGCTTCTGATCAAAAGACCTCGATGTTTTTCCTGTAAGTAACGTTAATCACATTTCATCAGCTAGTCCGCATTATGACTGGAAAAGACATCACTTGACACCAGGCACTTTTCTCTCGCTAGAAGACGTTTCTCACAAGAGCTGCTCAGAAAAATGAGCTCCTGTACCAAACCTGAGCAGTTTGAGGGGAGAAGAGGCAGAAGAGAAAGGGTGAACAACAAGGGATGATGGGGGAAACCTTGATTCAACAACCCTTCGGACAGTTGTCTGGAGCTTAACTCCAGAAAACAATCTTGTGTACACCAGTGCATCATCCATATGTAATTCTCTATATTATTTAAGGTAACATGCCAGATTTTGCACTCGGGACCACAGTCTGTGCTACCTATGAAATATAATGTGAGAACTAAAGCATTTGAGCCATTCCCTGTGAAGTGAAACGGGCACGTGCAACTCTATAATATTTACACATTGATATCTATGGCTCATATTCATGCTTACAACAAAAAAAGACAGTCTGTATTTGCATGCATGCATGCCAGAACAGCTTTCTTGGGGCCTTGTCTAAACAGGAGTTGTTCCTAATGAACAAAATGCAGGGACTCTTGCTCCAAATAAAAGTGCCTTCCTCCTGTGTAGCGTGGAAAATGCTAACCCAGAGCACTGTGCTCCTGTTTCGCAGTGAATGCATTCAGAGCTAGTCAGGAACAACGTTACCTGTTGCGAAGCCATTAGGCATTTTCTTTACCAACTGTCAGAAAAGTCGTGATAACGGAAAGTCAAAATTTTTGCTTAAGAAACAAAGAATCAGGCAATCGCATGGGAAGAAACTGCTCTCACAGCTACGTGAAACTTGCATTTTGTTTACCACTAGGGAAAATAAGCTTGTTGAAGTCTGTTGCATCTTTCTCTGAACCAATGGGTAAAGACTTTGCAAAAGCAGTGACTGCACAAGAGTTTGACTTTGCTTTTAAAACCCACAGAAGGCCAGGCTGGCTGAAGACAGTAGAGATGTCAACGACTGACCCCAGTCCAAATCTTTCACCCAGCTACTTCCCTTTGCTCAGCCTAGTAGTTTGTGCTTGGCTAACATCTACCTTGCAGAACACCATCTAGTCCTGATTTCTATCATGAAGACAAAAAGCCTAATGCTCTTCTTGGTAGTTTTCTGAATAATTCATCTGCCATTTCCTGGCACATCCTATACTGTCCCTATGTTTATCATAGCAAAGCTCAGTAAAAATGTGTAGGGAATAGTTTGGATCCTGACACTCAATGGACAGCATGGTGTGAAGGCTTTGATATTGTGCTACGCTCATTCACCTCTTTTAACTAGTAAGAAGCAATCAAACAAACACATATGCATACACACATCATATACATCATATATACATATGTATGCATATATATTTGTGTATATATATATATATATCACGTATCACAGAATGCATAATTATAGAATCACTTTTTTTTTTCAATGGAAGAACAGAATACCAGTGAAGAGACCATTTAAAATGAATATTCTTAGCAGAATTTACTAATTACTGAACAATATACACTGATGTTCTAATTAGCCATGGCACGAGGCACATCCTGCCTCAGCCACGGCTGATGAGTTACAGCACGCTTGCACGGTACAGCTGCACTACACCCTGCTCCAGCGCAGACAGTTGGCTTCAGCGACCGTGTCCATACAGCCCAGCCCCAGCCCTGGCAGCCAGGATGCATTCCACTTCTGCAGCTTTACCACCTCAAGGCGAACTCTGCACAAAGCCGTATCAGACCCCTTGAAACTGAATAGCGATGTACAGAGGGGAAAAGCACTGCAGGTGGTTTCTGCCATCTTCAGACTCATTCACAAGTTTTATACATTTGGAGCTTCTGTCAGAGAAGATTTACTTATTTCCAAGCAAAGCAAGTCACAGCATCCTTTGTGACAGGAATACGTGGATAGAAAAAAACATCTTGCCAAAGATGAGGACAATTCATGGCGGTTAAAGAGCACGATGTTTCCAACCTCTTCTCAGATGGCATCAGAGGTGCTGCACCAATAAGTAGAATATCTCTTTTCTACTGGAAACAGAGCAGTTTTGTATCCTCCCAGAGGTCACAAAGTTTGGCTTTTTTCTGGAAGGGTTTTCTTGACATAAGCGTATGACCTGTCTACAGCACAAGGTAGGTGCTTACTAAAGGATGGCATTAGGAGCGTAATTCCCACTGGAAGTTAACACTCACAGGTCAGCTGCAGACTCAGTTCATTACAAAATAAGTGAGCATATGGCAATGTTTGCGTATGTATACACACACAGGAAAATACAGAACGACATGAAATACTTGAGAATTATAATTCCCTTCACATTAAACTTCTGCCTTTTCACTGCCAGCATAAAAAAAAAAATAGGTCAGTGATGATATAAACTTTGTACACAGAGGCAATCATGAAGGTACTGTGCAAATGCGATGTGTGTTGCTGGGACAAGCATTTCCAGATGAGCTTACCAAGTCTCAGCTGAAGTGTCAGCGGTTCACTGCTGCCTGTTCCTCTTTCTATTTATGCTTCAGCTCTGCAATCGCTTAGTTCTGTTACTTGATATTCACAGGAGCTAAAACACCCTTTACAACACCGGGTCGTACTGGAAATAGGATGAAGATATTTCTGATTTGGTATCTGTGGCAGAGAAGAAACTCTACTATCTGAAATAGAGTTCGAGAGGGTGTCTTCACAGAATCTCCAGTTATCAGTTCTCATCACTGTGTCTATCTCTGTTTTTTTGCCCACAGCCATGCTGTCACCGTGAGGAGATGCCAGAGCACAGAGCCAGATAGAGAGATCTCAGGCAAACTGTCTCTTGGCACATGGAGGGAAGCCCAAAGCTTCCAAAGAAATGACAATCCACCAGTGCTTCTGTGACTTTCAATAAGACATGGGGGATGCCTCTTTTATGATAAATTTATAAGGTAATAAGGTCACTGAGCATGCATAGGGACATCCTGAATACTCACAATGCCCTACTGACATGGGCAGGGGTCAAAGCAAGCTCTGGGGAGCAGACACAGGCATGGTGCAGGGTCTAGGATGAAATCAAAATGACGTCTCCTGGAGAGACTCTTTCAGCCCACAAATTCAATCCAGAAATTCAGACCCATAGCCTGCCTGGTGACAACCCTAGACTGTGTGTCTAGGAAATGTGATCTGTGTGTTTGTATCGATCTGTCATAAAACTGGAGACTGCTTACAAAACCAAAGTTGCATTCTTAAAACTCAAAGGTGCAATAATCTGAGCTTGGATCTGGTCTTCATTTAAAATAACACAGCATAATATTGTTGATCTGTTTAAACAATGAATGTAAATAGGATCTTTAGATAACATTTACGTCAAGTTTTGGAATGTTTATGTAGTCATTTTTCTAGGGTTTGACTCTGTAAGGGAAAGGAACGTGTACAGTGGACTGCTGACCCCCTCCACTCCTCTCTTCATGCTGTGATATACACATGCCTGACAGTAGTCCAACAGCACCACCAGATCAGAACAGTATTTCTTCTCTTCTCTTCTTAGAGAAGCAGGGAAACTCAGTATCTGGCAAGGCTACAGTTCTAACGACACTTTCCCCTCATGTCCACATGAAGCTGTAAAGCTGCTAATCTCCCTGCCTGCCAAGTTATTTCACTTTCATTTCACTTTTAATCAAAATGTGTATAAACATGACTAATACTTCTACCTGCCCACACGCTTTAACCTTGAGCACTTCTGTCTCACTGGAAAGCATAAAACTGGGCTTTAGAAAGAAGAAAACATGAAGTGAAGGCAAGTTATTATTTCACATGCCCCGGTCATAAAGAAAGTGGAAGTCTGCCTGCTCCACCCCAGCTTGGGTGCAAGCTCTCAAAACTCAGGAGCTCACAGTTTTCCTCCTCCACAAGCAGGTCAAATATAATTGTGTTTCTCAAAGAATCACAGAATCATTTAGGTTGGAAAAGACCCTTAAGATCATCAAGTCCAACCATCACCTAACACTACCAAGTGCACCACTAAACCATGTCCCTAAGTGCCACATCCACACATTTCTCATATACCTCCAGGGATGGTGACTCCACCACTTCCCTGGGCAGCCCGTTCCAATGCTTCACCGCCCTAATTCCTCCTGATGTCCAATCTGAACCTCCCTAGGGCAACTTGAGGCCACTTCCTCACATCCTATCACTTGTCACCTGAGAAAAGAGACCGACATCCTCCTCGCTGCCACCTTCTTTCAGGTAGCTGTAGAGAGTGATGAAGTCTCCCCTCAGTCCTGTACAGATGAGCTGGGATGCATGCATGGGACAAATGCATTCAGGTCAAGGTCCATGTGATACTGATATGTGGATCCCCAAAAGAACCAGGATACTTCTCACTTGAGAACAAGATGTCTTTGCTTATGTCCATCAGCTAGGTTTTATTCACATTATTTGTCTGTGTCTCCATTGCAAGGATATTATTAGGCTTACTACATCAATCAGTACAATGGGGACTGATTTTCTGGAGTGAAAGTATCTTCCCAAATCTAAACCAAAATCTAATCTTCCTAAATCTAAACCAACTTCTACCATAACTGAGAGGGAAACCACCGCAATTTCAAAGTGCAGACCAGGAACCGTAAGACAACTGTTGTTATAGACATCCCTTCACTGGATTAACATAGTAACCGAAAGCCCATCAACTCTCATGGACTTTTGCCAAAAATCACTCTCAATAAAGTAAGTATTTCACAGAAAACAGAGGAAGGAACAGGACTCCTGTAGGACTCCTGGGAGGTCAGTGAAAAAAAAAAAAAAAACAGTGAAATCTGTGTTAGGGAATGTAGACTTGTTATCTCGGCAGCATGGCTGGGAGAAGCAAATGTTCCTTTGAAATGCAAAATAGGGCAAATATGGGTTAAACAGCCTAAGCCCTACAGCTATGGCTATTACTGCTGTCACTGCCACTCGGAAACCTGGAGAGACAGACCGAAGAATGTGGAACAGGATGCTGGACTGCAGGGCTGTGCCACTGGCGTCAGCAGGAGAGGCTGCAGCAGGGATGCAATGGGCTGTGCGTGCCAGAAAGCATGGCTGTGCCATAACCTCTCTCTTGGAAGCACATTGTGTCCTGAAGGGCTAGAGGGATCAAAAAAGCAACAGGCTGACAACCCTTAAGCACCAAGGCTCAGGTCTCTTTTACACTCATCCATAGGGAAAAGCTGAGTGTGACTTTGCTGCGCTCTCGCACTGCATGCAGGTTTCAGACCTCCTGAAAAACAAACTAGGTCTTCCCACCACCCATCTCCCACCACCCTAGGGAACAGCAGATCCATAACACCCACAAAGCACAGGCAGTACTGAACAGGTCTGCACTGCAACCAGTGGAAGGTATTGCTATTTGACAGAATTAACCCAAGAAATCCATGGGAGAACTGAAATTAGCCTTATCTCAGGTGCAGTTGTGATACTTCTCCCACCCTGTCAATGAGTGACAAATAGTTTTACCAAGACGTTTTATTGCTTTGGGTACCCCCTGATCTCCAAGTCCTTACAGGCATGGCTGTTCTCAGCCTGAGCACCACAGACCTGCACGAGCTCTCCTCCAGTGGCACAGCGGACAGACCGATGGCTCTCCTATATTTTACCCTCTTCAGAGGGGCACCAACTGTTTGCACTCCTTTCACCAGTTCCTGGCACCCCTGCTGCAAGCAAGCGAAAGATTTTCTACCTTCGTCATTAATAATGCTGCAGTAATGTCTCAATTGCTTTTAGCAATTTTTCTTCCCTTTCTACACAAAACTCTAAATAGCAGCTGGTGAGGTATCCAATTACTGTGCTGTGTAATCATGAATGTCATTAAGCATAAATAGCCAGTACCTGGCAGGTAATAAAATGAGTAATAAAATACTTAGTGCTATGTACCACTGATAACAATCAGACTGTTATATTTGGGCTATGATTCAAGACCTTTTATTCACTTCCAAGAAATATGTAGGTTCATCTTAAAATGCATATATATTGCATCTACAGTATAGATGCAATACTCTTTCAGTATACAGTACGTTGTATTAAAACCTTCACACTTCGTTTACCTCTTCACATTCTAAATGAATAGACTCCTTTTTCATGTTTAGTACACCTGCATTACTGGGCTTTAGTTTTATCTTGACGGAAGCTGTGAAAGCACTAAGTGAAAAAATACCGAATAGGAGAGGCACTCTATACTGAATTGCTTTAAATAAAAAAATAATTTTACCATATTTTGGTACCGATTCATGCTTTTTTACCTCCTACAACTGGCAGTACTGCAATATACAGGTTGCAGCCCCGACAGAAAACATGATTTGAGTGATTTTTTTCCACTGTCATCCAGAAGTCTGCTGAAATCCAGTGGCTGACCACTAAATTATAAAATAAAGCTGGAACTGATGCAAATTTTTAAACACAGAAAATAATGATCCATTTGACTGGATCACCCAGAATTGATTAAAATGCAACTGGATGACCTTCACAGTGCAAAAATAGAGAAGCAGGTACAGGTAAGACTATAAAATGCAAGGTCATGAACTAACAAAAAAAGTTATGCTAAAAACTGTGAACTTGGAAGCTGAAAGCAACAGAGAATAAGAAACAGTTGAATATGCAGTGGATGAACTGCCACTGACTATAATGCTATCAATGCACTGAGAGCATACAAAAACCGAAGGCATTCACAGGTTGTAGTAAGTGAGATGTTTCCAGAAACAATGTGAAACTGTTCCTGTCATTGGATATGATACTGCAGGACATCATCTAAGTATTGTGTATCGTTCATGCCATCCTCATTCAAGAAAATATAAGCTCAAAGAGATACAATGAAGTTGTGCTGTGCTGGTGTGATAAATGATGAGCCAGTCCCATGAGCTGAGAAAAAAAAGACACTGGCTTGGGAGTCTAGCCTTACCTAAACAAAAAGCAAGAGCAACATAATTGCTGTCTATAATCTTTCAGGTGAGTTAAAAGCAGAAGGCGAGACAAACTACTTAAGTGATGCTGAGGGATGCTAAGGTAAAAATCAAAGTTTTGGAGCAAAATTCTCAATTTGTTACTTGAAGCAAGGACTTACCTAACTTTTAGAGAAGTGTAATAAATATATTAAAGGATTCCGCGTTGCAGTACTCTGTAGAAGACCTTCCAGTCCCTTGCTTTATAATTACAGGACTTACACTGATTTCTGTGAACAACCTTGGGAATACTACAGGTAGGAAGAATATCAGAGGCTGGCCTTTGAATGCACTATACCAGGACTCACAGCCTAAAGTCCTGTTTCAGCTGAAAAAAAAAAAAAAATCAAGTCTTGACTTGTTTAAACTAAGTAGAAGTGGTTATGCAGACAGAAACCATCTTGAAAGGGCTCACTAAAATTGTTATCAGTTTCCAAAAGCAACAAAGGTATATGTGTCATAGAGGTTTGGTTTTCACATAAGAAAGGGCATGTGGTTTCTCTTAATGGACTAATAGATGCAATTAGCCTTGTAGTGCGTTAATTTCAAAGTGTGTAATCTGAAGTGTGTGTGCAGGAGGTTCTAGGAGCATTTGGGTATCAGGGAAGTATCTGTGAGACAGCAGGGGAGGCAGGCTCCGTTGACACCAAGCATTGTAAGGTAACTGCAAAGTCAAATGCTAATAACGCACCACGTAGTCTTAATTCCACTCTTGATGATGTGCCATGATGTGAATGCAATGTTATTCAACGGACTAAGCAATCCATATACATGAAATGCATATTATGGGGTATGTAATCAAACATGACTGACAAAAATGTGCTTTATTGTCTGAGCGTTTTGCTTGGGAGCGTATTACTTCCACGTAAATCTCTGACACCTGCCGTTCTTCATCTGCTTGCCAAAGCACACGAGCTGTCAGCATAACAAGAAACGTCTGCATTTGTGAGCATGCTTTCTTGTTTTTGCAGCAAAGTACTACTTGTTTTTCATTTTTACTGTGCAAATATGCACCAGTTCTTACATGGCTGACTGAGGGATGGGTATTAAACTGGCCTGTCATTAGTTTATAGACAACACCAAACTCATACCATGTTTTCCAACATCTGAGGGAAATCCTACAACCTTTATGACATACAACTGTGTCAAAAAACAGCTGAGTGTCTGCCATGAGGAAATCCCGTCAGTTGGCCAGCAGCACGGATAGAGGCCAAGGGTCAGGTCTGCATCCTTGCTAAATCAAAGCACAGAACCCAGGAGGAACTGCCATGGCAGAGGATCACTCTGCCAGCTCCACAACCCAAATCTGCACTTACCTTTGGGTGAAGTCTCTACATGTCTGTACGCTGTTGGCTTTCCCGCCTCCATGTACAACACCCACTCATCCCACTGAGACCCAAATCACTGGGTTTGCAGGAACCTTCCCCATCTGAGATCTTGAGAAGCTACCACGAACAGCCTGGCTGTACAGTCACTGTCACCCTGGTCTATTTAAGTCTGGAATTTGTCTGATTTTATATAGTGGCATATGATCTAAAATATATATATGTATATATTTATTGAAATAAAGTATGCAATTATCAAAGTAAATAAATCAAAATGGGATAGAAGCCTAAGTAGACACATGTTACAGCCTTTTTCAGTTCCCTTAAGTTGTCATGTTTGCTTAAGAAAAACATTGCTTTAAGTGTAAAATATAAGCCAGTATGACCTTCACTGCCAGCTGGAGGCAACAGAGCAGTATAATCCTAATTAACATTCTGCTCATTTATATACGCTTTTCTTAAAGAGAAACCTGTAACATCAACTAAGGCTTCATAGGAAGTAACAAATGAAGAAGAAGAAATGAATCTCCATGTACAGAGAAAAATGAAAAATGTTTTGGAAAACTATTGATTGCTCCAGAGTACATTAAATTAGTTCCAAATGCATCTATGCCAAATGGCAGCAACAATTTTACTCAACAATTCTGCAACATAACACTACTGCATTTATTTTTTAAACACAGAAATGATCATTCTTTGCCACAAATGTTTTAATGATAAAACAACTTCCTATCTGCCTTAAATCTCTAACTTTGTCCAGGACATACAAACATTTAATGTGAACAATTATGGTATATGAATTTAAGAGGATTAGTCAATGGCATGAAGTTACTCATGTGCTTAAATTCTGGCAGGCTAATGAAGAATTTTATCACTAAGGAAAATGTACTAATAAAAATACATTTAAGAACTAGTTCTATTCAAAAGATTTTACTTTTACAAAAATCCTATGAAAGGTTTCTTTGGTTGAGCTCAGCATTTTTCTACATCTGATATACGATGTGAACAGATACACAGCTGCTGCATAACCACTCTATGAACAGTTCCTTCTGTCAGGCTGCTATCAAGGATCTTGTCATGTTTGATTAAGCCTTCTTAAATGTTCACAAGTAGATGAGCTTTGAAAAGATAAATATTACAGAACTGTTTTTCCTCTGTTCTTAAAATTAAATGGAAAAATTCCTTTAAAATAATAAATAAATAAGGAGCCCAGAGAAGTTCTGCTTGCTCCACTGAACGACCTACTCCCATTGATGGGCCATGTGTTTGCCATTTATCATTCTAGGCTAAATTATCTCTCCACACATGCAGAAAGCTCAGTGAACAGGTATTTATATGCTCTGACAGTAAATTCAAACCATGACTTATTATTGCTTTAATAGCACAGAACGTGCACCCTGATCCTTATACACCAAGTAACGGCATCGGCTTTACATATGATATCAGCCATAGCTGAGCGCTGGTAGAATTAGATTACAACAATATGGTTCTATTTACAACATACTGCAAACTCTGAGTCAGGCCTGAATTTGAATCCAAAACATGTTGCACAGATAGTTCGGGACAGGCTTCAGACGGTCGACAGGACAAGAGCAGGCGAGAGGTCAGGGCCTGCACTGTGCCTTTACACAGACTCAGATATTCACCTACCACCGGCATAAATGGCCCAAGACTGTGTGTTACTCCCAGGCCCAATTCATTTATTCAAGAAGATCATTGACACCACCTGTCCTGAGGAAAGGCAGGATCTGCAGGCAGCCAGGGTATGGTCACTCCTCAGACGGTAGGAATGATCACAACTGGTCAGGTAGACCACGGGCATTTCTCACCGCAGCCACCCAGACACATGGAGGCATGCCATGGTTTAGTCCATTCCTCACCCTGGTTATCAAAGCACAATACAAACAGTGCCAATTAGGTCTTAATTTGAATGTAATTACAATGGCTGTATTTGAATGTAATTACAATTACAAATGAATGCAGAATTATACAAGATGTCAGTCCATATGTAAGTAGGCTGTGCACATATGAACTGCTGAAACTGCAGAAGGTTTGTGGCCACTGAAAACATGAAATCATTGATCAGGCGGCCAACATCTGTGCCTTTTTCCACAGATCTATCATTTTTTGAAGTGCAGTAGTGATTTTTTGCCTGAAAAGATGTGCTGTGTACAGCCTTCAGCCTGCAACAAAATGCCACAATTCCAGTCCACTGGAAGTTTTCCCCAGCCACTATATGTTTAAGCAAATTTTTCTTTCCATGTTTATTGTGTTTCTCCTAAACAGTTCACGCAATCCCCTTTTCTTCCTCCTTTGCCCCAGTAATGTTTCCCAAGAGTACTGTTGTTACTGGCCTCGTATAAACTCAGATGTTCCATATTCATCAGAAAAGAAATCAACATGAAGCACAAACATATTTCATGTGAAATTATGTAGAATACACTGTTTCAGCTGGTGTTGATTTACAGATTTAACAACCAAAAAAATCATGAAGTTCTTAATATATTAGTTTGGAGCAGCTCTAGCCCCTCTGCAGCCAAACAGAATGAATGCAAGCAATTATCCTGCAAACACCACTGTTTGATTCATTATGGTAGGCCCAAAGCATAGCTCTTGGAAAAGCCACCACTTTATAGAAACCTAAATTGACTGGATTTTTCCCCATTATGAAATGTTTTAAAGGATCTAGGCCTTGCAGCATTGTGATAAAGCAAAACGGTACAAAGAGAAAGCAACAAATCTCATTGCTCTGTGCATGTTGAGAGAAATATTATGATTTTGAAAAAAATCAGGATAATGATGGGGCACATGACTGATTCATTAATATACCTTTCAACACATCTGTAATGGCGAGGGAATACATCTCTTTATCTTCCTAACAGATTATCAGATGAGACATGCCTCTCCAAGGGAAGAAAGTGTTAACAACTCTAATACCTTCCTTCCCTTAAAGGGAGACTGAAATTCCATTTTCCACATGCAAAGTTGGAGCTGCAGGACTATGGAAAGACAGGAATCTATTTATGCACACAAATAAACAGCCAAATTGGGCACTCTGTGCACCAAGTCTATGTGAGACGATCTGAGAGCACTCGATCTACTTGTCCCATCACTGTGCCGGCAGTGAGAAAGGAGGAGCAGGCGGGTTGCCCCGAGATTACTGTTGTACTTGCAATGCCAACACGACATAGCTAGAGTGATTTCTGGCACTAAGGTGATGTACTAGCCTTCAGGCATGTATTATTCCATACACAACCCCCATTTTTTTCTCTATCCTCATCCTTCATGGGCTGATATAAAACCAGTAAATCCTAAGTATGCGCAGTTTTGTTTCTAACCTCAAGTTCTTAAGAAATGGATCTACAGATAAGCTCATATTCACTTTGAAAAGCTTTCTTGGTGGTGGCAAGAGCTGCAGTGTTGGCACCTCATGAATCTCACATGATCTGTGGAAAAAAATCCTGGCCTGACTTATGACAGCAGGGTCAATGGAACGTTTCCACGTTCTCACCTTCACATTCATCATAAAAATCCTGTTTTGGAAATCAATAGATTTCCAAAGTTCTTGGGCATTCATTTGGAAATAGATACGTTTCTAGCCCTTAAATTTGCCTGAAAAGCTGGACATAGTGAAAGAAGTGGTACTGTCAACCATGGCATCAGTTGTACAAACTAACCTAGCTGATTTTGCAGTGAAGAAGGTTAGGAATTATTCTCACAAGTCCTCCCACTGGTACAACTGAGTGGATAATAATCACTGGTTATCAGCCAGTAACAAAATCTTGGTAATACCAGTCACCACAGCTCAAATAACATGATATCACACCATGTCTTCACAAGAGAGTAACTCAGGTTGGAAGTGCGGTCTGTAGGTCATCCAGTCCAACCTTCATGCAAAGCAGGTCCAGTTAGTACAAGTTACTTCAGTGTAAATCTTAAGTCAAGTCATGAGTCGGGTCAAGACTTGAATATCTCTAAGAATGGAGACTCCAGAGATTCTCCAGGCCCCTATTCCAATTTTTGACCTATCCCCATGGTGAATAATTTTTTCCAGCCATCTACTTAGACATTCCCTTGCAAATTCTGCTCACTGCCTCTTGTCCTATCCCTGTGCACCTTGAAGAGGACTCTCTTCCTGTCTTCCCTACATCCCCTCATTTACAGCAGCTAGCAGTAAGCCCTAAATAATTCTAATTGCATTTGTTCAATCTCTTTTGGAATTTGTACATGATAATGCTACTTTTAGCTTCTTCACATCACAATCTTGCTCTGTTTCCACTGACTGAGCACCAAAATAGCAATTTAAACTAGAAACTACTCTTTCCACATCTTACTAAAAATAGATTAATTTCAGCTAGAGGAAAGTGTAAGTTAATTACATCCTGACCATCAGGAAACAATTAACAACTTTCTATTATATCACCCCAATTTCTAAGCTATACAATTTTACACTTCTGCAGAAAAGGATGTCTGATTATCAAGAGAAGGATCTTTTCTGCAAGAAACGAAAGGAAATTGTTCTACTGCAGACAATCGGCACTATAAATAATGCTTAGCTAGTATCTTTTCAAAAGTCATTTCCTTTATTTGCAATCCTAACTTTGAGTGATGTGTTGGCCATGTGCTGTCAGATTCTCTTCCCAGAGTGGATATGCGTAAGTGTTGGACTCTGAATCCTCAGACAAGCTCTCACAACTTCAGCTTCCTGTGAATATTCCGCAATGCTCATTTGAATTAAATTAAAAATCATTGTTTTTATGAACCATGTTGTAATTACGCCTTGAGTTTGGTTTGCCTGCTACATCAGAGCTGAGAATGGCTTGTGAAAACACAAAGGAATACGCAGGCCTGCTGTAAGCAGCCCCAGTGCTTTGAAGACATGAGTAACAATGTGAAGACCAACGGATACAACATAGGAACAGTTCTTTTTAACTCCTGCCAATAAACGCATTTGGCCCAATATGCAAGAAAGTGGTGCAAACACAGAGCCAGCAGATTGTACAACAATTCAGCTGAAAAATAATGGGAACATTATGGCAATATACCAGTTTTGGCAATAGCTCTTAGTGAGAGAAGCAGTGAAATAAACACACAGAAAACCCAATGACTGAAGGTGAAAGGCCTCTGTACTAGATGGCAGCTAGATGGTGTTACTAAAGGATGGGACAATCTTCCCAAACCAGGTAGATTTTATAAGATCCATAAAAGATAAATATGATAGTATTAGTGCTACTTATAAGCAGAAGAACTTTGGTCTCTACAGATTCCTCCTGCAATGCACCTCTAGGACAACTACAGTTCTGCCCCAGAAAGTTCAAATTCTGTTCCAAGTTCTCCTTCCCTATTATCTTATACCTCAAGGCTTGTTCTATGCTCTGCCCTTGACAAACATTGTCTTGTCTGGCTCTTATCTAGCTGGAATGTCCTTGGAAAGACAATTTCCTCAGCTCTTCATCTCAATCACATTGCCCATCTCCCTGATTCCTTCCACTGCCTCCTCCTCCTCTTCTGTCACATCAAACATTATTATTACCACACTTATCTTCACTTTCAAGCTCCCACCTTTGCTATCACCATCTCTCATGCAGTGTTGGCTTTTGCTCTGGACGACTATCTAGTTCCAACTTTGCCATTAGGTTTTAATCTTCAACCGAGCAGCTTTGTGCCTGTTGCCTCAATACACAGGAGACACCCTCACCCAAACATCCACAGAGCTATCTGGATGCAGTCCCTCAAATCCTGCCCAGCATTGCTGTGATCTTCACCAAACGCTCTGACAACTAAGCAGGTGGTGTGCTGAAGCTGTACTTCCATCACAATGACCAGCACTGTTTCAAACCAGTCATGTTATCTTCTGTGCCTGCCTGTATCCATTTGCTATCTCTTTGTTTTACACTTGGACTATAAACAATTTGGGAGCAAGGCCATCTTTCCACCCGCTGTATAGTGCCTTGCTACACTCTGGGATGTGATCTTGGGGATTCCCATTACAAAAGGGTTCTTTATTCTTTGTAGTACTGAAAACCAGCAGCATGTGGCTTCTGGCGGCTCACTGATGAGACAGGCCAAAAGGTGCATTGTCTATCCAACCAACAGTGTATCATGCCCAGCTGCAGGCATATGTCTGAAGTATATGAATCAAATACAAAATCTCTCATGCCCAATAAAACTTCTGAAAAAACAGCTGGGGAACATAAGACTACGCAGTCTTGAAGCATTTTAACATTTTATGTTTTGATTGTAAGAGGGGGCTACTACCAGAGACTGGACAGTTTTTTGTCAGCATAAAGATAGCAAAATGCAGTCCCACTGTGATTTCAGGTACATCTCCAGATTCTTTTGGAAATGAGAGCTCTGTTCAGCCTCCCAGACTGGTGGGATGCAAGTCTGCTCCAACCCATATCCCATGTGAGTGTCTCATGGGCTCCCAGTCATACCACTGCAGCATTCCAGCTCTGGGCCCAGAACTGAACCTATGGTCTTACAGGCAGCTGGATTCATCTAACATCTCTGCCACCAAAAGGAGAAGGTCTTGCTCCCCTTTATTCTTCCTCTTTGCTCTTTCTCTCTCCTCCATTTATCATCACTGTACAGCCCCAATCTCTCTCTTGTGCTGGCACTGGCCCTCTCTGTAAATCATTTCCACTCACTAACCAGGCAGGAAACAATCCTTGCTCCTTGCTCGGTCACTTTTCTGCCAAGCCAGTAAGTTAAATGCACTCAGGGAGAGGTTTGATGAGTTCTGGAGATGGCACAAGGTAAGCAGAAGACAGATAGCAGGGGAAGCACAGATAAAAAGGGTGAAAAGGGTCTCCTGGCCTGGCACAGCTGTATCATGGTTCGACCCCATGAGAAGTCAATTGGACTGTAGGGTCTCTGGAGCTCCTCACCCCTGACCCCAGGCCAGCTGACCTTCCTCCTCACACTGTCATTGGCATTAGCGTGACACCCCTGTAACCCGGCTGAGCTCCCCAGGCTGCTCACCATGGGTCCACCAGCAAAGCAGGAGCCCAGCTCCCCTGCCCTCTTCTGCAGCAGCAGCTAGACACACCAGCTCAACGCTGCTATAAAACCCACAGCGTAAACTAGAGCCCCTGGTGTTCCACATAAACCGGAAAGCTCTCCTCTGCCTGCAAATCCCTGAGACACAGCTATGGTATCCCATGTAATCACCCACACAGTTGCAAGGAAATAAAGAATTATGGCCTCATTATGCAAAAAACAGCTTCTATATTTGCTCTGAATTAGCAAGCACAATCAGGCATATTTTTTAATTATTTGTAAATGCACCTTTGAGATCTGAATGCATTTACTGGATTGAGGCACTCTTAAGAAACAAACTATGAAGACTGTAAAATTATAGGGCTGATAATTAAGATGGGGGTTGCATTCTGAAGCACTGCTGCCACACTGGTAGTACTGTGATGTGCTGGTCATGTATATTACACGGTACAAATTTCAAAATGTCTGAAATGCACACGTCAATGTTTGCCTCTATTCATGCACAACACCCTGACAGGAGGGCAGAAGTAAAGGTAAAAACCTTGAATGAGAAATAAACCCAGCAGACTGCAAACAGGTAGTTTCTGGGCCTATCTGGTAACATCATATGCATCGAGCATTTAAACTCAACCTTATTTTTACAGTCTGTCTTCTATTGGAGTCTGGAGTTTTGAGATGGGAATTAAGAAAATATCTGATCCACGTTGCGTGTACGTAAATTAAGCACCGAGAAGGTGGCCAAGCAAACCCAGCTGCCCTGTGCCTTCTCTCCGTCCCTGACCAGGCATTTCTTGTCTGCTCCCTCACCCCAGCGCTGGCACTGGCCTGACCGCATGCTCAGCCCGTTTAGCAAGTTAAACTTTTCTCACTTGGCTTCAGCTGATGTAGTTCTCTGAACTTCTGATCCCATGAACGTCAGTGAGAAGTGAGAGGGAAGTGATAAGAGCAGGGCAGTAGCAGCCTTCAGTTAGATCTGCTGTATCAGAAAACCACAGCCTTAAACTGTAGCTGAGTGAAATGGTGCAAGCCTGTTCCTCTGCCCGCGCTTCTCCAGAAAAAGCTTTTATGTGGTCATGTGGTAAATCGGTTTGTAAAACTGACCCAACTGAAACATCACCCACCAAAAAGCCCTGCTGATCACTGCCTCGGTGCAGGTCACCGTATGGTGACGGTCCAGAAGTGCTTAAGCCAGTCCAAAGGAAGGGAAGCACCAAGCAGGGAACAGCAGGCAGAAATACCAGTGTCGGTGTGGGTACGAGAAAGAGAGGACCACTGCTTTCATTGGCAGTACTAGCCTGAATTTTTAGCCTTCAAAACTATTTCCCCCCTCCGCATCTGTAGCTCCAGGCACACGTGGCTCCCTGCAGAGCTGTACCACGAAGAGCCTAACTGAGGAATGGAGAAACAGATGTCACCAGAAGCAGACCTGCTGATGACCACTGCCTGAGGAGGCTCCTCTGACTTCACAGGTTTCTCCAGAGCCCGAGTGAGCCTGTGGGTTATCTTTTCCCTTTCTCTGTGCTTCCATACAACTTGTTCTCTCTCTATGCGTCAATGTTTTGCAAAAATGAAAGAGCACGACTGCACATTTATTATACTTCCACTCCCGGTGTAAAGCATTCTCCTGGCAGTGCAGGTTTAAATATTCTATCTTTCTTTAACTCTAAGATCATTGTTATTCTTTCTGCTGCAAGGAACAAAGGCATATTCATCACACAATCATTTCTCCTTAAGGCCACAAGAAAAATGTGAGGTTCGAGGCAAAGGTCAAACCCCCAAACCACTTAAAAAAAAAAGCATATTTATGATTGATTAAAAAAAAAAAAAATCCTTTTGAATTGATTAAAATTTCCTTCTCAGCTGTCCTTCTGCTAGCTGTCTGAGGCAAAACTGCCTTTGTAAAACTGTCTCTCCATTCTATTTGTAATACTAATAGTCTTAGTCAAACCAGTGTAAGTAAGGATCCTTGTGACACTGTGCCTAAATAGGTTTAAGCTATATTTAAATCCAATGTTTTACAAAACAAAGTTGTTTAAAATATATGGTCTATATGTACTGCTCTTGGTTAAGGAAGAAAACCAACAAGCCATGGCTAACATGTGAAGCGTGTGCTTCACCCAACGAATGCCAGTGGTTCTGCTGAGATCTTTAGCTTTGCAGTTCCTATCATTAACTTTTAGCACCTCAACGCAGTTTCTCTTCAGAGACTTTCTGTACTTTGTTTTCTGTAGCGTTTTTATGGGGTGTATTCTTCTTTCAAGCCCAGGTACAAGTATGAAACTTGCTTATTTCTTAATTTTTCTTACCACAACTTTCATTCCCTTTGCCGGTTCTTCATCAGTTTAACCTCTTCCTACAAAACTTTGAGCAGATGACTGTATTTGACTCTTGCCTTCAACACAGGAAAAGTCTCTTCCAGTCAGCAAAAGTACTCAAACAAACGTGATGCCAGGAAGGAGGAGGCAAAAGAGCCAACCACAATGCAAGGGTTACAAATATAAAAAAACAAAATAAGCAAGAAAGGTAGAAGGGTTTAGCTTTTCAGGAGGGACCATCTGTTTCTGAGAGCAGACCCTAAGCCAAGAGGTAGCACCTAAGCCAGTACTCAGTGCCTGGACACTTGGTTATGGGGATAAAGAAGCCTATGCCAGGAACTCAGCTGGACTGTGAAGAAGCTAACTTCTGCTGTCATGACAGCATCCTTCAAGCTCTTAAATTTTACACCAAAGCACTGAAGTTCTTTTCACTGAATTCTTTCACAATTCAAAAAGTACTGGCGTCTACAGATAAATGAAATACCTCAATTAACATGAGATGCACAGACTGCTGCCTAGTCCTTGTCCATTTATCCAAGAGCAAAAGCTGGTTGACCACCCTCCTGGCTTCAGCCTGGTCTCTCACTCTATGATGTGACTTTGGAGGGGGAAAAGAGCAGGTCCTTTCCTCCGTGCCGTACCCAGAGCTCCCCACCATCCCATGCCGGCACACACAGTGTGACCTCTGCATCTCCGCACTTCAGCGGTATTTTTCTCTGCACTTTGGGGATGTCACTCTTGGGCTCCATGTCTGCTGCGAGAAACTGCCACCAGCTGTGGCCAAGATTTGTGCTGCAAGGGCCTTATCTTTCCACACCATAAAGTGCCTACCCCTGCAGGGACTTGATAAATAGCTTGAATTCCTAGGCGCTATCACTATACAAATAGTAAATAATAACAACAAGTGATAGGAACACTTCTCTGTCATGTTGCCAGCCTATGGCCACTGCCCCCACAGAAGCAGGGGTTGTGTAATAAGTGCTGGATACAGCACAGCTGGGTTGCCTGTGGCATATTAATCCTGCCTTCCCTGCATGAGCAGCAATATCAGAGCAGTTTCCTTTACCTGTTCATGGGCAGCTTCTCTAATCTAAAATAAATAAAACCCATTCTTGCACATGGTACATATACAGTACCCTTTGCTTGCCTGCTAATCTCTGCTAACCTGAGACAAAAGTTAATGATTCACTCCACCTGGAATGGAATACATAAAATATACAGCGCAAACCACTCTTACAACATCCGCCTTACTGTGTACATAGAGCAAGAGATCATTGTTTGCACATGCATTGTTAACTACTTTAACTCTGAGCTGTGCTTGAGGAGAGCTGCTGACTGGAGCAACTAAATTATTAAAAGAGATTAAAGGAAAGACCTGAGCAAACGAAAGCCTTATGCCTGAATTTCCAGAAATGCTGAATAACCAAAAATTTTATTGAAGAACATGAGAAATGGAGATTCCTGGCCCAGGAACCATATGCATATACATATATCATATATATATATATATATATATATATATACACACATATGCATACATACGCATGCACGATTGCTTTTATATATATATATATATATATGGGGCCTGATGTCATTAAAATTAGTACAAATGGGCAAGATTCAAAGACATGAGAAAGTACATCAGGTATCAAAGATTCTAGAAAAGAATGAACATATCCATTTGAAAAATAGCGTGCTGTTTATAAAATTACAATTAATTTACACTAGTTAAAATACATAATTAAAAGTGTTGTGATAGCATAGAGATAGCAGGAAACTTCTTGGTTTCAAAGCACTTAATTTTGCAACCTTCCCAACCTTCACTTGGAAACCTTTTCTTTCAGTGTTTTACTCTGGTGGAATTTCACAGAAAAGACTGCCAATTTTTTGGTTGCTTGATTTTGGAAAACAAATTAATAAAAGTGAAATTATTTAGGCAGAAAGCTCTGGAGCACTTTGTTCCACAAAGATCTGATGTTTTAACCTCCCGTGTCCTATCTGCCTTGAAGAAGTCAGTAGATATGAGCCTTCTCAAGTCAGACAAATGAAAATTATTTCTTCAGGGTTAGTTTTGAGCCCAATCAGTAAGCATTTTGCTAATGGAAATGCAGTCGCTAGTGGAGAACTAAGATAGTTGCAAGAACATGGTGCAAGGGGTAGAAAAGCACATACAATGAATTCTGTCTCTAAAAATGGCATATAAGTTTGTTTAATATCTGAAGACCATTCTGGACCTGACTGTAGAGGAAGTGACCTCTAGGCAATTCTGTAGCTTAAATCCTCACGTTCCTTTCAGTGCACAAGTCTACACAGTCACAGTTGTACGTCACTAGAGTGCTGATGTAGTTTCAAGCACAGTGACAGCATTAAATAAATTATGTAACTATACGATTAATACGTTTCTATGTTATAGCAGTACATTAATGCCATGGTTCTCTTGATTGCATTTCTCTAGAAAGTCTTACTGCTATGCACCATGGGTGTTTTGCATCTTCGAATGCCAATGAACTTTTGAACCTCAGTAGAGTGAAAAAGGTTGACTAGTTATCGCTCAGAATAAGAAAAAAAATTATGGACCTGTAAGTGCTATCATACAGTAGAAGTTAATGACTGTGAACGTCATGCACTCCAATTTGTCAAGAAGTTTTCTTAAAGTGATAACATTCCTGAAGTGAGACCCTTGGAAGACTGGTGAAAACTGGTTCTGACTTCTCTGAGCTTCAAGATTTACAGCTGTTTACCACATAAAACCTCTTTTGTAAAATGAAGGTCATATACAAACTCTGATAATAAGGCAAACATATTTCTGTTGAACCATATCTTACATTTTGTCTTTCCAGGAAGAATGCAAGAAAAAACTTTAAAAAACATGCTTCATACTTCACTAAGCAAAAAGAAAGAAGATGCCAAACTATAAGAACTACTTGCACAAAGTCCCTGGCTCATCTAAAAAGTTTCCTAATTATTTACTGAACCACTTAACAGAAGTGTGAATTGGGAAAGGTGTTGCTTCTCATGTAGGCTGGTGAAAAAGACGTACCCAAAAATCAGCAGAGAAGAAACATTAAATATCATTAAAGTTACACGTACTTCAGAGAGCTGCACCAGATATACAATGGCAATTTCTGGTTAAAAAAAATAGAAATAAAAATAAAAAATAAGTGCTTTTTTAATATTGCTGTTTGATCAACTGAAGCCTGAAGACACCCTGAATGACTAGGCACATTTTATGTGAGAAATGAGGGACTCTTGGAAGATATAACAGATTTCAGTGACAATCTGGCATCAAGAAGCAATTAGCAGATGAGTGAGATATCAGACAACCCTGACTTGTAAGACAGGCAGCCAGCAAGTATATCAAAACATGCCTGTTGAAACTGCTCTTGGTTGCCAGCTGTAACTAAGTTAATGCTTAAACTCCAACAGCAAGACTTTAATCTTTCCACCGACCAATGCTGAAATGGGCACAACGTGTTGCCTTCTGCTGGGAGGGAAATGAGCCTAGAATTGCCCTGCTTCAGATAAAATTCTTATTGACTTCAATAGCGCCGTGATATGTCCTAGCTATTACATGCCTGTGACTATGCAGAGTACTAGGGCTGTGACACTTTCCTTCATGCACACCTCCCTCTGGGACATTCGCTCCCCAGAGCTGCACCCAGGAAGGTGTTTGAAGGCAGGGACTCAGCGGGATGGAGGCTTCAAAGGGCTCTCCCGGTCCCAAGGAAGACAAACGCCCCATGCTCCTCCTGAGCACAAGTTCTGCAGGACAGAGGCCCATACAGGTCACTTGGAACCTATGGAGGACATCTTCATTGCAGCCATCCTCAAAAGAATGAGCTCACCACTGAATAGCTGTAGGGTTTCCGAAACTGCAGCAGAATGGGGGCAAAAGCAGTTTTTGGGTGGTTGGAGCTCTCAGGCAGCCCCTGCCCCAGCAGTCTGTCCCCTTGCAGGATCATCAATGCCTGGAGAGCCCTCAGTTGGATCATGCCCATCCCTTCTCTCGCCTTGCTCTTCCCAGTCTTCTGTATGGGAACAAGAAGCTCCCAGAGGGTCTGTCCTGAGGTTCCACACTGCTGAGATCGGGGAGTCTTCAGCTTTGTTTCATAGCCATCCATCTGACAATTAAAAGGCCTGCCAAGAGCCAAACTTCAGAAGTCCTCACTTTTAAAAATATCTTCCCATTAACCAAAAGGAAGAGTTGGTCAGTTGTTTGCTTAGCCAGCTACTGCCTTTAGAGGCTGAGGACCCTAACAAATGTGAAAGCTTACCATATTAGCTAACATATAGCTCAAGGTCCTGCTTACTTTTCCATAAATCATGCCACCAGGATTTACACCACGGCCTCATCTCCCACAGACTGCTGATGACCAAAGCTGGTGTGTGAAAGCCCAGTTCCAGCGCGTGACAACACAAGGTGCTGCTACGATGCCCTCAGCCCTCACTGCACGAAGAGGTCCCTGCCAGGGAGGGACGGACACACAGCAAACAGGCCACGGGAATGGGGCAACACGTGAGGCTGCGGCGAGATGAGCAACAGGAACTTTGTAAGGAATTTTAATCAAGCAGCTATCGTAAGCATCTGAGTTTAGACACACGCTGTTTGGTCTAGTACAAGAGTGCTTTAAATAACTACATTTTCTTGGGTTTTGTGTAAGCAACACCATGCTCGCAGTTTCATCTTACACTTTTACTCCTGTGTTCATCTTGCAGCATGTAACACTTGCCCGTGTGCACTTTCACCCAAATACACACATAATCACCTGTCTCACTACATCACTCCCGCTGAGGGCTTATCTAGCATTTGCAAGCATCACTAAGAATAGAGTACAGTATGTTTCCTTGAATGCATGCGCGTGTTGGTTTTCTATCATCTGTTTGTCTGCCCCAGAGGCTTCTGAGATAGCCTGTCTTTGATCCTGAAAACCTTCCATGTTTTCATTTAGCATTAACAATTATACCCTTATCTTGGACGGGAAAAGGGGAACTTTAAATACATGGTTAGCTAACACTTGTCTACCAGCCAGTCTTCTATCATATATTTTGCAGCTTTTATTGTCTGGAAAACTGAAGAAAACTAACCCTTTGTATGGAGCATCCCAACAGAGAAACAGAACAAAGCTACCAGAACTGGGGACAGAGAGGTGATCTAGGGTGCAGTTTCTCAAGACAGCTCCAGCTGATCCAACAGCTCACTCCTGCCAGAATGGGAGATCCTGCTTCTTCTCCACCACCTCCTCTCCTTCCTCCTGGCTCCACATTCCCACCACCATTCTGTGGATGCTGGCAGTCATCAGATCAGAAAACTAGCCTGCTTGCCAGGTGGCCACACTGGATCTGCTCCTGGAAAGGTGCAAGAAGTATGTGAGCAGGCACTGTGTGCGAGGTGGGACTGCAGAGCCAGGAGTGGGCAGCAGGAAGGGGGAAAGGGGGAGAGCAGATCTCCCCTTCTGGCAGTAGCTAGGCATTGCGTAGGCTGAGCTGCTTGCGAAGCCACAGTCCAAGATCTCAGCCACTTCCTATGGATTCACAAAGCAACGTCCATAGGTAACTTCATGGGATGGGCAATAATTATTTTGTGTCTGTATATTATCCTGCCCCAAAATAGCACCACATTTAATTACCTTAATAAATAAGATGACAAATGTCATCCTTGACTGTGACACTAATGAGCTGATTGTAGGAGCCAGGTTTCTTGTAGTTCCTCAGCCTTCTCCTTAGGGAAAGATTGCAAAGCTTTTGCTTTTACGTGTAACTACAAGGCATATAGAAGGACTTAAGCTGATCTTAATAGAAATTTTGTATTAGAATTGAGTATTCAACTTCCAGTGAGATAAATTAGAAACAGCAGGATTCGTATCAGGCACTCAGCACCAAGTCCACCATGCAGAGCCTGCGTGCTGGTGCATCCTTTCACCCAAGGTTTCATTTCAAGCTACTTTGATGAAGAATCTCAAGCTTGGAGCAGGCTCTGGTATATGCTGGAGCCAGACCACAAAATGTTTACTGCCTGACCATGGATATCATTGGTGAGCATCACAAGGTGCCAATGGTGCTTTCCATGTCGATGCGACCAGTAACAACATCAGTGTCTGTACCAGCAGCAAGGATGGCACCTTCCAAATCACGCAGCATTTCAATCATTTTGCTGTGTTAGTCTGGCATCTGAGCAAAAAGTTCAAAGAAAATACAAGCAAAAGCTACTGAGAAAATATTTTTACAACCTCTTTCTAGTTACACATACAACACCCAATAATAATGGGGTTTTTCCTCCTGAATCACAAGATGTTGCATCAACGAACTGAAAGGCTTAAAATTTCTTCTCTCCTTTGTAGTGTATGGGTACAGATGGCACACTAAACACATCACAGAAATTAAAAATTAACTGACTCAGGCATTTCTGTTAACCGTTTCCGCGCTGCGCGCAGCTCCAGCCCCACAGCACCGCTCCTTGCCGCCGGCGGTGGCAGCCGGGATCCCCGTGCACCCGCTGGGAAGCCGGGACCACGCTGGTGCTGGAGGCACGGGCAGCCCTGGGGGAGCAGAGCGGGCAGGGGCTGTGCGGGGCCATCGCACCGCGCTCTGCCGATTCCCCGCAGAAGTGCAGCAACACTTCACCGCTCCTGTTTTTGTTTTTGTTTTTTTTTTTTTTTTGGGGGGGGGGGGTGTCGTTTTTAAAGACACAGCTCTCCCGCTGCTCCGCTTGCTCCGCTTCCCGACGGAGCGGCAGAAGGTGCCCCCGATCGCCAACCAGCCCCGGGGCAGCGCGGCCCCGAGGTGGGGGCTTCACCCCCCCGGGGCCCGCAGAGCCCCCCACCCCCATTCCCTCCACACACACC
>VXAA01005998.1:448185-476119 GCA_013399115.1 Anseranas semipalmata
GAAAAAGGTTGGTTTTTTTTTTTTTTTTTTTTTTTCCTATATTCCCATGCTTATTTGCAAAGAGAAGTCACTTGTCTTTGTGTTTCAACTGATTAACTTCCTTAGTACCAGGGGCCTGGCAAGGGAAACCAGAGGAACTACCAGGTATTGTCCAGGCTGCCCTCCTCTTTTCACGCTACGTACAATAGTATTTCCCATTCTTGGCAGTGCATAGATTACATTCATTGCTGTTCATTTGCTGCTCTGAGTTCAAACAATTTAACTTGTCTGCAAGAAACTGGTCAGAAGAATCAGTGCTTGTGTGATTCAAAGGGCTGAATGCATCTGGCCAAGCTAATTTTAGTCTTGTGATAAACCACAGGAAAAGTTAGTAAGTTTTCAGAAAACAAAAAAAAAAAAGGCATGGTTTAAACTTCTCTTTTTCTAATATAACATCCAAGTTCCTGCAAAAGCCACCATGGTGAGATAACAGGAGGGATTTATCACAATCTGTCTAACATTTCAGCACTTGAGTGAGACTTGTATCTGTTCAGATTCTTACATTTCATGTGTCACTGACCTGGCAATTGTTATAATAATGAATTGAAGTATGCAGAAAAAGGCATTTTGATCCTGAGATATGCAGAGATGATCTGTATGGGTCTTTCTGAGCCTGTCTTTACTCCATTTTTGCATTTTGTGTTAAATGTTCAAGTACTCGCTGGGCCAAAGATAGTGAGACCCCCGTGCAGGCTGATGGCCAAAGCACTACCATGAGAAGGGTACATGTTCTAGTGCTTGCTCCTGTGAACGGAGAAATATTTTATGGAAATGAACAGCTTCAATAAGGAAAAAAAAAAGAGAAATCCATGTCAGACCTGTAGGCCCAATAACTGTCGATAATACACTCTGCTAAACCAGCATTTTTTGTTACCCAGTATGTAATTTTTTTCTGCACTCTTGGTGATGCCATGTGTTCTGTTACACTGGAATCCCTCTATGTATTAGACCTGGAATAGTTTCTAATTTCTCTTATTTTCCATCTTCAGTAGTTTTGTAATAATTTCTAATTTTGAGCATCACAAGAATATTCCCCTGTCAAAAAGCACCTGTAAAACTGGTAGAAATCTTAATCTTTGAAGATTTCATATGCATTTCCATTAGTTCTTTTGTTGTTGTTGTTGTTTAGTTTTCTCTTATTTATTTTTTTTTTCTGCATATAACTGATAGTAATTATGAACTCATTCAGCCCGAGCTATGCCTACATCACATGTTTAGCCCAGGTAGTAGTGCAAGACTTTTGTAGTATCCAGATTAGTGCACGGGCTGGGAGGTGTGAGTCAGCTGGCAAGTGTGTGACTAACAGCTGAAAAGGAGCTTCTCTCTAAACCACATCCCAAGCGTGAAGACAACACCTACTAGCTAAGTGGTAAAAGACAGCTTCTCAAGCTGTTCCCCAGCTCTATCTGTGTTAATGCGCTCTGATATCTGGTTGCAAGATCAAAAAGGTTTGCTTAAACCACCGTAGCTTGAACTGACAGTTTGACTCTGTGCTGTAACCACCCTTGAACACAGGCACTTTTTTTTTCTCAGTTGGGAGGCAACATCTAAAAGCTGAGATCCAGTCTATGATGTTGTTCCTTACCAGTCCTTTGCTACCTATTTCTACTTCTCAGCCCAAGCTGCTGTTGAGTAACCATTGCTCTTCGCACAGCACCCACGATGGAGCACACGCTGCCGCAGGCAATCTGGCTCTTCTGTGCCCCAGGAAGAGCACCACAGGGGTGAGGGCAGGTGGTGGGTGCAAGCAGGCCGTGCGCACGTATCTGTAGAGATGCGGTTCTGGTGGCAGGAACAGATGCAAACAGGCTGATAGGATGCCAAACAGCTGCTGCTATGAGATAGACTCATCCCCCCCTATCTGCATTTAACAAAGAAAAACACTCTTTGTCAAACAGTACTCCCCAAAGAAGAGGTTTCAGCGCTGTCTCCATCATTAACCACATCACATCCTGTCGTTAGGTAAGGCCGTGCAGTGCACAGACAGCCTGGAGCTGGGGAACACCTGTGAGTGAAGCTGTTCCTCGGGCTGGCGAGCGTCGCTGGGACACAGGCACAGCCACAGCACACCGCAGTCGTGCCACCACTGCTGCGAGACGTCCGTAACGCTACGAACCGATGGTACCACTCGGCTCTTCTGGGATAATCGCCACCAGCAGCTATTCTAGCTGGCCTAGCTCTTGTCTCTCGATGTCTGTGAAATAAACTGTTTCCAGTAGATATGTGTATGATCACTCTGCCACCCGGTGGTCCTTTCAGGAAATTAAGTATGAAAATGCCGATGAGAAAAATAACAGTGAATTAATGCTTGACAAAGGAAAAAGACTGCTAAATGAAGATAATAGTAATTTTATAAGGGAATAATCTTTAGATAAGATAATATTTGCATAGGATTGCAAACACAAATGTACTTGGCTCCATCATTTCTCTCCAGAGTGAACACCAAAATAACTACCCAATGTAGTCAAAACGAAAAACTAAAGCCAGTAAAATACTGGATAAGTTAATATTTTCTTTCACAAATGTGCCTTGCAAGTAAGTGTTTGTCCTGTGTTCTCAGCATATTTTTTGTGTTGTTTTGTGTTGTTATTTGTGTTCTCAGCATATTTTTCAGCACTCTTAGAGTGCTG
Organism: Anseranas semipalmata; assembly: GCA_013399115.1. Classification (NCBI taxonomy): domain Eukaryota; kingdom Metazoa; phylum Chordata; class Aves; order Anseriformes; family Anseranatidae; genus Anseranas; species Anseranas semipalmata. Next base: position 450,855 of record VXAA01005998.1, read on the forward strand.
AAACAATGAGATAAACTCAGTAGAGCATGCTTCTAAAATAAATCAGATACTGCATTGCACTGAGATATTTCAAAATGGTTAGATATGACCAGTCCTGTAGTGCACTAAAGGGAAGGTACTTAAGGTGCTACGGAGTACCAGAAATCTTTACAAAGAAATAGCTTTGCTGCAGCTCAGCATCAGGGAAACTGGGTACCAAAGGAACTGGTGGAAGGAGGCACCAACAGACACAGCTGGGACGAAGCAGAACCATAGCAAGGTTTTCTCATAAGAACAAATTTGGAACTATTGAAACACAGCACCTGTTGACAATACTGCCAAGGCTGAGCTGTAGTAGGAGCACTGTCCTGCTCTCAACATCTCAGCAGAAAGAAAAAAATAGCATCAGGAAATCAGTCTCTAGTTATTATGTCTGGAAAGAAAACTTCACCAAGGTATGTTCACCCAGGAAAGTGATGTGAAATGAGAAGAAAAAAGTACAGGAAAGAGATATGAAAAGGAATGGGGAGAAGGGATAATAGAACAGAAGTGGGACTTGAGTTGAAGAAAAGAGGAGGAGAGAATCAGGCAGGGAGGAGAAGAAGCTGGAAGAAAGACAGTAGCAGCAGAGCCAGGCTGAGATAGGAGGTGGAAGGAATGAATTTTCTTTGCCATGTCCCTCAGAGCTTTTCCCCTGTATTATTACACTGTCTTCACCATGGGATGCTGCCTGTTTCCACAGCAAACAGCAAAGAGACAAGACCTTTCTTCCCCGTCTGCATCGACTCCTCTCTGGAGAGGAGCCCTCCAAATTGTCGCTTTTCCGAAGTCAGAATGGAAAACTGGCCTGGAAGCATCTCTCAGGAGACCCACTCGCTGCATGTCCCCACCAGGGAAGACGATTGGCTACACCTGTGCTTTTCTTAGAACCAATTTGGCAGACCCCAGCACCCACTCCCCCAGAAATAAAACTTCCATAGAATTTTTAGTTAAAGATTTCTAAGTTTCTTAATTGCCTTTGATATTTCTGTTGTTCAAATCATTAAATCTGGTGGAAGACCCATCTAGCTCTCCAAGGAGGACTTGAAGGGCAGTATCTCACCTTAAGCCTCACACAGCATCTCATCTCAAGCAGTCATGATGAGAGCAGTCTCATTATCCACTTACCAAACAATTTCCAGAGGAAATGAAGTTCTGTTAGGTAAGGTCCATGCCAAAACTGGTGACCCAGCTTCTGATACCTAGATGGGAGAAGATGAGATGACAAGATCTCTCCTAACTGTATGAAATTATTTTCTGAGTTGAGAGTAATTGCAGATCTGAGAGGTCAACATATCTGATGAATGAAAACAGAGTTACTTCTGTTGTCCCAGTTATAGCTTACCCCATGATGTCAAACTGTTCAGTATCTCAAGACACTGATATACCTTGTGATACACTCACTACTAATCATTACTCACAGTTGTAAGAAAATTCCAGCTACTCATTAACACAGTGATTACAATGGAAAAAAAATGTTTGGCCTCATGACAATCTCTAGTGCTCAGCAGCAGGAGAAAAAACCTGCAGATAGTTAGAATTTTCAGAATAAAGTGTTTATTGCAGACATGTCTGCAGAGTTTTTTGCAGTTTATTATCAAGCAGATGGTATGGGACTAAGAAGGACTAGGGACTAGATGGTCTCCTAAGCATACTGGGGAGCAGGATGGGAAAGGAATAGCCTGCTAATCATTCAGCACCAAGAAGAAAGCTGAGAATGACAGAATTGAGCTAACTGGTAGTTCTTGGAAGGCTACAGCCTGAGGTTTAATTATTCAACATGAATGAGGGTGACGCTAGAATGGCATTATGGTCCTTGAGGCCACTAAGGGTCAGGAGTGCTCTGTCAAGCACTGCAGCTCACTGCCAACATATTCAGTGGACCATCAGAAGCAGATACGCCACATGCACGGTACTGTTAGAGAATCAGGATTATCGTATGAAACAGCCATATGTAGTATGCAATGTTATACTGTAGTTGTGAACGTAGGTTACATCTGATTAATTTCCAGAATTCTTTGAAGTAATGAAACAAGATGTTAACAAACTTCTCAGCCTTTGCTAGTGAAGGTCTTCTGGGACTATTAGGCAGCGAAGGAGGCTAATTTGTGAATTAGGGGACTCTAATCAATCTAGAAAGCTTCTGTCCCGTGGAAAAAATGAATCATATTATATGTTAATCGAAGTATCACAAAGAGAGTTTCCAGAACACAGATGGAAAAATCTTTCGTATAAATTAATTCTTCCGGACCACAGAATACCCTCAACCAATAATTCCGGAGATTGATTGATTCCCACTCACCCTGTCCTTTTTGTTCATCTTTTATCATAGATTTTCCTAAGTTACTTGAGCACTTCACAAATTTAAGCACAAGACAGCCTCCCTCACCTTACTCTTCCAGTTTCCTAGGGATGTGCAACATGACAAAACCCCCTAATTTATTGAAACAACTAGAATTAAACACAATATTTGTTCTACAGTTTCTTGATCACCCAACATTGGTTTCTTTGGACTGAATTTTTAAGATGTGCTCATCTGTATTATTTTACTTTTCCCTGTGTAAGGCTTCTCCTCATTTTGTTATATAAGCTTTCCCTACATTGGCTTCATGATACTCCTTTGAATTTTCATCCTGCTACTTTTCACTGTCATTTTCCTGCATCACTGTACTTCTCTGTTGTATACTCTTCCACGAATGGAATACTGGATGCATCTTGCTGATTTTTTTTTTATATATATTTTGTATAATATGCTGTATTTTACCTGGCTATGCTCCTCACATTATTTGATTTTTCTTTTTAATTTTAGACATACAGATGTAATAAAAATGTAGTTTGCAGAACTTTTTGCTGGGATATACTTGTAATGCTTAGCCCTAGCAATGTCTCAAAAACTAATAATACATCAACTGGAAAAACAAAAAACAAAAACAAAAACAAAACAAAACAAAACAAAACAAAACAAAAAAACAAAAAACAACACTTTCTGAGGTTACTACTATGCAGATACTGGTTAATCAAGAAGCAAGGCCATATGGTAACTTGCCAGATGACACAGAATTATGTTTATTTTGTCACTATTAATAAGCTCTCCAGACTGAAATTTAGCCACAAAACACTCTACACAGTATTAGAAAATAAAAATTAAAATTAATTCAATTTATCTATTATACTTTCTTAAGCTTTTTTACTTGTGGCACGTTTTCTATTTATGAATACCAAATAAAGAGGTATGCTGACCTCCTAGATACTAATGATAACACTGTTCCAAGTAATTCTAGCAGTGAGTGTATTACGTGATTAAATTGAGAGGGTGTGCAGTAAAGTATTGCTGTTAAATTTGCCAACTAGCAGGTGAGCCTGAATTTTTGCAGTGGCAGACACCCTCTGGAGACCTAGCCAGAAAATATAGATGAAGCAAAAGGCTTTCATGGTGTAGTTATGCAGTAAATGACATGTACGCTTGACATAAACTCTGTCCCTATAATTAATATGTTCCTGAAAAAATCCATTCTGTTCTTTCGTGCCAATGTTAACAGAAGCCACAGCACCTTCCCACCCGTTGCACGGGTGTTTACACTGCGAGGACACACTCTGTAACTAAGAATGTCCTTGCTGGCTGGCTGAGACCGAGAAGAAGCTATGAGTGTAGGCTGGGTACCAACCTGCTCAGGTTTACCCCACCTTACCATGAATGTCATCGGTGTGGCACGACTGACCCTCTTTGTTTGCAATTACATAGGGCTGTGCTGGCCTAGTGAAGAAATAGCATCAAGGAAGGAGGTATCTGAGCACTGGCTGTCTTGTAAGCGTGGGGTATCTGGGTTTCGTGCTTGTCACAGCTGTGCACTGCGAAACTCTCAGACTAGTTTTCTAAATGTATTGATGGTGTTTGTTCCCTGGGTGTTTCAGCATGTGCTCTCTGGCTTTGTACTTGGCTGTTTATTCTCCAGCATTTCCAGCACAGGATCAATTTTATGTCAGTGAGATACTCCAGGCCATTGTATAGTTTACACAGATATTTAGGTTTGATTACATCTGTTTATTCTCTCCTAATTTGAATGTAACTGCTTTGCATCTCTCTGTTGGCCTGTTAGAACGGTTGAGAAAGTACTTATCTGAGTTAGCAATGAGCTACCTGACTTCTCTACTAATTGGCTGAAATTTTCCCCATTTGAGTCTTGGACTTGTGTCCTGCTTTGCGGCACTTTGCTGGCTGACATCATCAGGTATGACTGTTTTACTGCGACATGATAATACACATAGGTCAGTGCCTAGAACATAGAACACGCAAGCCACTGGTCTGCTATTTTAGCTTATCTATTAATTAAAAAAAAAAAAAAAGGATTAAAAATATGTCTAACTCAATAACCAACTCCAATGGAGAGCAGAAGAGTGATTCAGGGGGTCTGAGTTGATTTAGGGTCCTGAGTTATGGCTAAAACTAAAACTTCGTGATTACTAGAGACAAGTACATCACAAAGGTCAGCCTTTATGAATTTGTCTAACTCCTTTGTGGACCACACTTATTTTGACTTTCGCAATATCTCACAAGTTCCACAATGCACTGTATAGAAAGGTCTTTTCTCCTATTATCTGTAACTTTTTCATTTCAGTGGTATTCCCCAGTTCTTACATTTGAGACAGAACAGGTCATCATTTTTTCATACATTCATAATTGCTTATACAGCTCTGGTATCTCCTTTCTCTATATTTGTCCAAGATGAAATGATCTAATCAACTTAGTTTATTTTTCTATGAAAACCTGTCCATACCTCTGACGTACCAGGAGGCTCTTTTCTGTATCTCTCCTAGTGGCTTACAGATGACAATGTCATGCTTTATTCAAGATAGGTGTGTGCCATGGATTTATACAATGGCACAATTATATATTCTGTTTTTTTTTTTTTCTCTCTTTCTTATTTTCTCTTTCTTATTTTCCTAAGAAGGAAATGTAGTGCACTCATTGTAGACAGTTTTTCTCCCAGTGTCTCACGGAAGTCTACGACAGATGCTGACAAGGCATTCAGATGTCTCCAGTCACAGCTACAGATCCAGCTCCCATGATCACCTTCTGTGTTGAAACATGATGGACACACCCACTGACAGATACTTCTAAACAATGAGAAACTATTGTTTAATAGGCAAAAATGTAACATTCACACTAATTTTAAATATTGCAGATGGCATTTCAACTGAGAAAATAAATCCTTGATTTAAGTTTTGTGAGGCTTTAACCAAGCTGAGCCTCTCACGTGTAATGATTTTCAGCAACTCTAACTTTGAATTGTGTAATTATCACCAGGCTGATAACTTGTTATGGTATTCAACTTCAGCACTGTGCCAGCTTTTCCAGTGCTGGCTTTGTTATCTTTTTATTATCACAGCTACCTATGTAGTGCTTTGAAGGTCGCTCAGAAGTTTCTACTGTATGCATCTTTCCTTGACATTTAAACACCCCATTACATGTAGCTCAATTTTCTCACACATTTTATTGTAGTTCCCAAGCATGTGAACTGAAATCACACCTGGGAAGTCATCCTCCCAGTGTGGTGCCTGATGACTAGAGTCTGACACTGGTGATGTGTAGTGTTATAGCAGATGTTATGTTATCTCGCAGTTCATTCTTTATATCTTAGTTGTGGAGCTTTGCAGTTATTTGAACTTACTTTCTTTGATTTGTCACAGCTGTCCTTGATTTATTTTGCTGCTCACATCCTTGATGTTTGAGCCCTGGGAAACATTATACAGTGCCAGGAACTTCAAAGGCAAGACTATAATAATCTTCAACAATCCATTTTATGTTTTGCTAACTTCAGTCAATGTTAGTCAACCAGATTCTGTTAACACTAATTTCCATTAACATTAGTCAATTGAAAAACTACACCAAAGCTAATCTTGCTTGGTACTTGACTTACAGGCAGGACACATTCCTGCCGCCCCTCCCCAGCCCTGCTGAGGATGCAGGCTGTTCAAGGCTTCAGGTCTACTTCTCCCTTACACTAAGACCTGTTACAAGAGGTGTACCTCTCAGCTGCACACTTAAAGCAGTTACTTAAAGCATCAGCTGTGCACCCTGGGGGACTGATGTAAACTGGTGACCAGTAAACTAAAGGTAGTAAGGATAGGTGAGTTAATTACTTCCCCAACTCTTCCATTCTGCTACAGGTGAGTTTCACCTTTGCTTGTAACAGGATGTTACATGCTCCTGAATCCTGACAGTTTCAGCCCACCATAACACCTCAAACCAGAAACAGTACTTATTTAAGCTACAGCATCTCCAGAGCAAATAAATAATCCCACAGGATTGTTATAAAACAATTTCAGGATCCTACCAAGCTCGCTTAGCATAGCATGCATTTTCTTGTAAATTGACAGCAATATTGACAGTTCAGTGTCTCCCCATTTTCTCTGCAATCCACATTCATTAAATGACTCATCTTTGCGTCAAGAAACTAACTTCATGAGTTCCTACTTTAAAAAAAAAAAAAAAGTTTGTAATTCAAATATTGCTGAAATAACACTGGTGAGGCATTGGAACAGGTTGCCCAGAGAAGTTGTGGATGTCCCGTCCCTGGAAGTGTTCAAGGCCAGGTTGGATGGGGCTTTGGGCAACCTGATCAAGTGAAGGTGTCCCTGCTCACGGCAGGGGGGTTGGAACCAGGTGATCCTTAAGGGTCCCTTCCAACCCAAACCATTCTATGATTCTATGAACACAAATCAGTTTTATGCCAGTTAGGTCACTGCTCTAAAGTGTTCTTGGTGAAAACAGGAGCATAATACAACTTGTTTGTTCCCTGAGAAATAAGCCATGCTTCTTTCAGATTTATGATCATATTGTTACTGAGAGGCCAGTTGGCTGCTGCCTCTCCAAATAGAACAGAGCTGCCTTCCCCTAAGTAGGGGTTGTAATACATTGTCCAGCCACTGCCACTGATTTCCACAAACTTCTAGGAACTTTACCTGCCAAATTTACCTGAACAACAACTTGCAGAATGGATAGTGAGGGACAGATAGAGAGAAGGATGGCAGCCAGCACAATGACATACATTTCACATTAACAAACCAGGTAAAAGAGCATCTACAACCAGTACTACTAGGTTAAACAAATCCAGTTGGAAAAATTAATAACTAGTATAAATGTTTGGTTCATTCTCAAATGTACCAGACCACAGATCAGAATACTATTCAATGATTTTCTTCCCATTAGGTTTCTGTTAAGTAACAGAAGTTGTTAAGATACAAACTCCATAAATTTGCATATTGGATTCAGTTCCTTGATTTCTCTTGATTTTTTTTTTTCCACAGAGTGAAATGGAGAAAGGAGAAGAAACAGGCATGCAAGTTCATTGGAAAATTGCACAAATTAAGGTATAAATTAAAACCAGTATAATTGAACTGCTATTTAAACAGTAACTGTGTGAGCATTTACTTCGTAGAACAGTGATTTTCTGTTTTAGCTTAGAGGTGTGTGGGAACAGATTTATATTAAAGCAAGATGTAACGGTCTGAAACTGAAATAAGACTGTACACATACCAGCTTGCACCTACGCATTCCTAGAAACCAACCTAGGCTAAAATGCCTCAGGTTTCCTATGCACACAATTACTTGACTTCCATGGTCCACTGAAATAAAACGTGAAAATATGATAGATGGCTGAGTCTGTGAATGAGCAACAACACAGGTGATAGAGGCAGCTCCCTCAATATTTCAGCCAAAGTTTTCTCCAAGGCCAATTCCCTCGCTGGCACCCTCAAGCACAGGACCTCCTGAAGGCAGACGATGTCCAATTCGGTCAGGTGTAACAGTAATTGCTGCCTGCCGGCTGGGTGCCCAACCGATCCAGTTCCGTCCCGTTGGCCCATTTCTCATTCCAGGATGAACATGGAAGTGTTACGGCCTCTTGTCCAGGTCACTCGGTTCAGGCTTATACCCCCGGCTGTCCTCCCCACAGACGGCCGCCATGGCGGCGGGGACCTCCCGCCTAGGATCGAACCCCTCCCCGCCCTCCCTCTCACGCTGTGACAACATAGGGCATTTTGTGGATTTTTATGGCATTTTATAGACAGAGAGAGAGAAATCCTATTGCAGCCGGGCAGAGACCAGAAGGTTTGTCCCAGGACAGACCCCGCGGGGGCAGCCGCTGACGGGAGCGATTCCCTTCGGCGTAACCCCGTGTGGAGCCGCCCGCCTGGCCGGTTACGGTCGGGGCGCACCGCAGGCAACCACAGAATCAACCCAGCAGGCGTGCGCCGGCTGCGCCCCGCCCTTCGCCGCTTTGGCGCCACTTTCGGAGCGGGAGGGCGCGGCGCGGCGGGCGCCATGCGGAGCCGCGCGGAGGTGGAGGCCACGCTGCGCACGGCCAAGCTGAACCCGGCGGAGCTGCTGCCGGCCGCGCAGTGCCTCAGCTTCGGCCCGCAGGCCGGCGTCGGGGAGTGCTGCCTGCTGCAGCTGGAGCCGGGCCTCTGCGCCGAGCTGGAGGCGGGACGCAGGTACGGGCCGGGGCCGGGCGGGGAGGCCGCCGTGGTCCCCGGCTGCAGCCTGCGGGAGCCTTCTGTTCGCGTGGGTTCTCGCGTTTGTTTTTTTGTTCGCTTGTTTTGCATAAGGAAAAACTAGGTTTAGGGAAAAAATGCATCTGAGGAGACTTGTAGCTGAAAGAGTGAAGAGATTCTTGCCAGGCATCTGCAGATAGGTGCCTAGAAATTTGGGAAAGATGCATCTTTATGGAATCGTGGAATATCGCGAGTTGGAAGGGACCCCCCACAGGGGTCATCGGGTTCAACTCCTAGGTCCCTAAAGGGCAACCCAAAATCAGACCATGTGTCTGAGAGCGTTGTCCAAACACTTCTTGAACTCCAGCAGGCTCGGTGCTGTGACCACTGCCCTGGGGAGCCCGTTCCAGTGCCCCACCACCCTCTCGGTGAACAACACCCTAACACCCAGCCTGACCCTCCCCTGTCACAGCTCCATGCCGTTCCCTCAGGTCCTGTCGCTGTCACCAGAGAGCAGAGATCATCACCAGCCTCTCCACTCCCCTCGTGAGGAAGCTGTAGACCATGATGCGATCTCCCCTCAGTCTTCTTTAGGCTGAACAAACCAAGAGACTTCAGCCACTCCTCATATGTCTTGCTCTCTAGGCCTTTCACCATCTTAGTAGCCCTCCTTTGGACACTTTAAGAGAATCCCACTGACTTCTGAGATTTTCCTGCCAGAGCTCTTGAAGTTGGGCTGGATGGCAGAGCACCTACAAATTAGACAAACAGGACAGCAAAGAAAGCGTTAGCACATGCATTTGGTAGGATGGTTTCGTGACATCTTCTAACTCCGGACCAAAAACAGAGAATAAGTTTTTCAGGCAGTTTTAAAACTTCTTCCTTTGTCAACTGCAATGCCAGTGACGTAATGAAAATGTTTTACGTGATGCAACATTAGAACTCCCCTTAAGAAAATTGTCCTCAGAGATGCCTGTCAGGCTGCTCACATTTGGTGGAAAATTGCTGGGTGCCAGTGGTTAGAGGCCTGAACGGTGCTGAGGACCACATAGGGCATAGCTGGGCTTTGTTCACACATGCAAGCTTTTGGAATCAAGATTAGCAGTTTGATTAAATTGAAACCGAGCACTTAATTTGGTATAGCCTGGGGGGAACTGAGTGTTCCTCAGTTGTGGTCCTGCTTTTATATTATCACATCCTCACTAAGAATCTCAATGTAGTCAAGTACGTGAGCTGAAGAGGGGGATTTGCCTTGATTCTTTGTCCAAAAATTTTATAGAAGGTTTTTTTTCTTGGTTTGTTTTCTGCTTGGAATTAGTTGCAAGAAAATATGTGAGTTTCTCTGAGGGAGTTATCCGAAGAACACTGCACAACACACAATTCCTTTTTGCTTCTTGTTTCACAATGGGCTAGTTTCATTCCTCATTAAAGAGCAACTCTACCTATAATCTCTTTTCTAAGGTTAGTGAACTAGTTCAGGCTTTTAAGCATTACTAACTCAATGTTTTGGGGGTTTTGTGTGAATAAGCAGGTGATGAGGTTAGACCGTGATCTGCATAAAAGCCTTGAATACCTGTCTGTCAGAGTGGGAAGACTCAAAAAAGGAGAGGTAAAAACATAGTGTTAAGGTATTTTAGATAAATTGACAATTACATCTTTACATTTTGGTATACTGTGACTGCTGCTGCCAAATAGAACTGCAGTTTATAGCTTCTTTACCAATGTATAAATGCAAAAATATATCAGACAAGTTTAATAGGTGTTCATCCAGAAATACAGGTAAAAATATATCTTTATTTTTGCACTTTTTTTTTCAGCCTAGTAATCCGTGGTGAAAAGGATGAGCAAGCAGTGCTGTGCAGCAAAGATAAAACTTACGACATGAAAATAGCAGATACCTCAAATATGCTGCTGTTTATTCCTGGTTGCAAAACTCCAGAAGAGCTGAATGCAGATCAAGCATCTTGCAATATTATTCATTCACAGGTATGCCTTTCTGGGTTTTTGTTTGTTTGCTTTAATTCTCTAATCCCTTATCCTCTATAATTTCTTGTATTTTATACAAGATGCTTATGTGAAACCCTGGGTGGGATTCAGTTGCCTAAACATAGACTTCTGATGCCACTTTAGATTTTTTGTGGTATTGGTCTAGCTACAAGCTGCCACTCCAGAAGGACGTGGATCTCCTGTAGGTTCTTTGTATATCTAACAGTCTCAGGAGGATGTCTTCATAAATGTGCTTTATACACAGGGGGCACGCTATAGCTTAGGGTGTCCAAAATGGCTCTAGGGCTCTTGTTTAGGCAACCGAACTCTATCCATAATGTATGATAATTGTTGTTTCTAAGAAGTTCAAACTTCAGTTTATTTTGAGTGGATAGTAATTACTTGTGGTAGGTATTAAAAGGCTTCAAAGGATACCTGATTTCTCAGTGTTAGCAGCTATTCTAAAAATAAGGTGTTTGCAAATTGATTCTTATGTGTGTTTTCCCCAAAACGCAGTTTATACCATGTCATGCTTGAATATTATTTTTTAAATACAGAAATATATTCAAAGCTTACTCTTTTTCAACTAGCATCTGGAAAGATTTGTTGGAGCAGGTGGTTTTTAGAGTTCTGAGTTTAAAGAATTCATTGTTCTCTGTTCTTCTGAAGTGTAGTTAGTAAAATTCTACTAAAAATAGTTAGGAAAATATTATTGCTAGCTCATTATTTGCTGTAATGGATATAATGACATCATTGAAGAGTAATCCTGCTTGTCCTTGGGTGAACAAAATAATTAAAACATTTCTTCTGGGAAGTCAGCAGTTCAGCTAGTAGAAAAAGTTAATTGAAACTAAAGTAGATTAATGAGAAAGTAATATTCTTCCATATTTTTTTCTGTGTTTAATGATCTCACTAATCAGCTGAAGTCACAGCTGTCAGCATAATATAAATGACTTGCATGGGAATTATTCTTAGAGGCTTGTTTCTAAGAGCTTTCTTAATGTTTTCCAAAATGTTGCATGGTGTATTGACGCGGCAAATTGCGAGACAAAGTAAAGATACTACGTTTACTCAGTAGCTTTAGGGCTTCAAGGCCCTTCTCTTGGAGTCTCAGTGCCACTTTTTGTACCACTTGGCAGGCTAAAAGTCACAGCCAAAGCATCTGCCATTTTATTCACCTTATACAGACCAGCTTTAGTTATGAGCTTTGGATTGCAAGTTAGCATGGTTTATTTTCTGTGCAGAATATCGTCTTAATTTTTTCTTTTTTAAAGTCTGATAAAGCATTTAGGGTATTTATTTGGAGGCTTTTTGACCAGGGGCTAGTCGCTGGGACAGGAATCACAAACCTGCAGCCTGTTCTGCCTCTGCCATTCTGTGCCCACTTCTGTTGGTTTGGTAAATGGCAGAAACAATGCTGTAAGGCCTCTGATACTCTCTCCTCCTCAAATAATCTTCTAATAAGTCCAGGCTGTGCCCCATGAGACACCTAAGGATTACTCTGAAGGTAAAGATTTATTAGATAGTGTTGTTGCATTGATTACACCTGAGCATCTTGTTGGGGGCTTTAAATCTGTGTTGGAATCAGAGCAAGAAATAGAGATGTTCTGTTAGTTGTATGAAAGTGTAGCCTACTGTCTCATTAATGTCTGCTATACTTGAGCTTAATGATAGGATGATTCATTAAGATGTGTTTTTTAAAAAAAGAAAAAAAAAGTAGATCCCAAGATGGGAAGAATAAGAGAAGATGGAAAGAGGGTGATACAAGTGTACAGGGTTTGTCTGGAATGGAGCTAACTTTCCCCGCAGCAGCCCATATAGTGCTGTGCTCTGCATTTGTAGCTGGAACAGCACCAACAGCACAGTAGACATCACACCAATGTTTTGGCTGTTGCTGAGCAGTGCTGGCACAGCATTGAAACTCTCTCCAAACCCCCCAAAGCCAGTAGGCTGGGGGTGGGGAGGGGACATCACCAGGGCAGCTGTCCTAAGCCGACCAAAGGGATATTCCATACCATATAATGTCACACCTGGCAATAAAAGTTGGGAAAGGGGAAGAAGAGGGGAGGCTTTTGTTGTGAAGACTGCCCAGCAGGGTAGAACCACCCAAACAGGAGGGTTTTTATGGCAGTAATATAGCTTAGCATTAAGAGGAAATGTTGACAGGGATTGTGCAGGAATATATCCCATCATGACAGCCTATTGTTTATACGTAGGGATGAGCTGGTCCCTTTGTCATATGCACTACAAACGCTTGTTTATCATACAACTGTGGACTTTTATTCTTTGCCAGCGGTAATTTTCTAACTGAAAAATATTACGATGATTGTTTCATCTTTAAAGTAATTACCATGTTAATAAATTATTTTTCTCAGTGGCTAGATTAAAACTTTTTGCTAATAATGTTTTGGCAAGCTCCTTTGAATCCAAATGGTACATTAAAATGTTCTTAGAGTCTCTGTGTTTTCTTGTAGATTGCTGGCTTCTCCAATAGCTATTGGGAATTAAGGAGATGTCGACCTAAACTGAAGAAACTGAGGAAGCTTCTAATGGAAGATCCATATGAAGGGCCAGATAGTGGGAAAGATCAGGCTTCAACGATGTCAAAGGTAAGTCAGCTAAGTAAGTCACTTTCTTGTAGTTGGTAATGGGCATATTAAAGTGAAGAAACATTCTTAACTAGAAAAATAGCTGTGTTTCACAGTGCTGCTCTGAGTTATTTTTTTAAGCCTACTACAAGTTGGTAGTTACGAGCACTTCCACTGACAAGCAGGTAAGCTATCAACTTTTCAAGAAGAAGAGGAAAAAGAAGAGACTGGCAATTTTCCTTTTTTTATGTGGAGAGTTTCTTGAAGACAGTCTTCTGAACCTTCTGGAAACTCAGTTATAGGATGCTAAGGCATAATACAGCTTTTCCTTCTCTGGGGCTGTCATTTATCACATGTCATGTCTGCCCTAAGTGTGAGGTCACAGGGTGCCTGCATACAAGTCACTTGCCAGTCAGTAATTTATGATGACAAGGAGAAGCGGGAAGTAGCAGAGAATGACAAAGATGATACAGGGTAGAGAATAAGACTGGCATTACAAGAAGGGAAAACACAACTAAAATTTTGTCCTGCTCCCCTTTATGTTTCCAGGAAATCCAGTTAAAGATCTAAATAATAATGGAGATGCCTGCACTGTGTAGTGTATGATCTCAAATAAAAGGCAGATAAAGATCCTGGGGTTTTGTTAGTTTCGTTGGTTTTTCTTTTGACTTTTTAGAGAACAACAAAAAACAAACACAAACGAAACAAACCATACACATGCACAAAAAAATGGTAGCTTCAACATGTTTTAAACTGAGGGTTGGTTGAAGCTGATGTTAATAAACCATCTATGTGTGCTTGAATGTACAAACATACGTGTTACTTTTTTCCTTTGTAGAGAAATTCTGCCTCTTTTTCTGGATGATTTACGGACTGATTTCTGATCACTTAAAGAATTATTCCCCCAACATTGCCTTCTTGACCTTTCATTTTCCCACCAACTCTGGTCTAGGAAGGGATGGCAGAAGGAAAGGCTTAAATTGTCTAGAAATTATAAGCATTGATAAAGGCTAGCAACACAAAAAGATGTTATATGCAACAATATTTATTGATAATATTAAACAAATGCCATAGAAACACGTCACTGTCTTTCCAAACACTAGTGCTTAGTTTGAAGACTGATCTGCATTTGTTTTGAAAGAGAATTTTTCATGTATCAGCTTACTGGAGAGTAACTAGATGTATCAGACAGATTTCATCTATGCCATTGATGGAACTGTAAATGAATCTGAAAGTTCTCCATGGGACTGCTTCTGACTGGAATCCGAAATAATAGTGTAGTAAAGATTTGCTTACACTTAATGTTTTCTGGGTGTTGGCAACAAATAAGCCACCTTTAATTTGTTTGAAAACAAATGCAGTAAACCACTAAAACTGAACCAAACTTCTTATGGCTTTCAGTTGTGTCCTGTGTCATACATGGAGAACCATGGAGCTGTTGGTTGTATGGATCTTTGCCATAGCAAAGGAACCATAAGGAACCCATAGCATTATAAGGAAGCCGGACACGTGGTGATTTGATTTAGCAAACTACAGGAAAACTTAGAAACACGCTAACACAGCTCGCTCAGGATGCATCAAATTAAAACCCTGCATTTTACGGTGAAGGCATACTCAAATAATTCCATGTGTCTGAGTTAATGTATTTAATATGTTCCCTATCCTTAGCTGGAAATTGCTGTTACGGACATGATGTATGTCAACCTCTGCCCTTTTATGTTTGCAAGGGAGATGCAGCTGATGAAAGCATCATAGCTGAGAGCAGTGATTTCTTAAAAAGGCTGAAATGATAGCTGGTGAGTGCTAGCCTGGCCTAAGAGGACCAAATGCTAAGGACTCCTGTGCAGGGTCTTAACTGAATGGCAGTTTTGAACTCTCTAACATACATGCTGATCTGGGGATATGTTTGCTCTGAAGTGTTGTCAATATTCCTTAAATTACTACTTAACAGGGCAATCCCTTGCTCCAATACTGATTTAAGTTCAGCGCTGCATAGCTTAATGATGTTTCAACATACTATCTAATAGGAATGGCATAGCAGGAAGAGGAGACCTTTCTGTATTAAATGCTTTCTTAACATACAAAGTATGTTCCAAACTTAGTGTTGGTTTGTTCTATTTGTGTTCCTGTAGCACAACAGATGGCAAGTACTTCAATCCAAATTTTGTTTTTCTGATAGGAAATGTTCTTAGGCTATAATAAAAAAAAAAAAATCCAATATTAGAGTTAATTAAAAAGACCGTTAGGTGAATAAAGGAATTGATTAAGCCATGTTTCCTATGGGTTTATGTCTGGTGTTCTTTCTCTTGACTTCACTCACTCCTCATGATACCTTTTGTTCCTCCCATGTGTTGTAAATCTTTACCACAGTATCCACAGCACCCTCCTATCTCACCGAGTAACCGTTTTGCAAGAGTCTGTGTATACTGTGGCTGGTTATGTGCTATGTCTGCTAATTGGCTAGCAGACATCAAAACACAGCTCTTAACTGTTGAGGTCATGCTGGGGCCTTTTCCTCAGTGGAGGTACTGAGTTGAAGCTCTGACATCCAAAGACGATGAGAGATTTTAAGTCTTTGTAAACTTGTTTGAATATCACAGATAAAATGTGATTTAATAAAGACAAAACACATTCCATTTTCATTCTTGCTGTGTTGCTTTACTTATGATGCCAGCTTGAGCTAGTTTGACATCCAGGGAATACAGTTACATTACTTACACATGGCACAAAGACTTCCCTGTAGTTAGACTGGTTTTTGTGTTGAATAACCCTTTGAGAAATTTGTAAATTACAGGAGAAGTTTCAGAGAGTGGTAAACCTTAGAAAATTCAGTTTGGGGAAAGACCATCAATATTCTAAGTCTTTCTTTCATTATGTCTTATAATGCATTTAGCATTGTTGCTGAAGCAAAAATGGAGTAAGGATAACCTATCTCCTTTTTTTCCTTGTTGCAGTATACAACGGAAGATTTGTTAAGTCTGGTTCAAGCAAGTGAAGAAGAAATACTGCACCAGTTGCAGGTTATAGATGCCTGTAAAATTAAAGGTATTTGTCTCTAAAGAATATTCTTCTCTTACAAGGAAATAACCTTGCTTTTTTCCCCAAATATCTTCTTTTTCTAAGAAGACAGATCTTCTGTTCATTCCATACCCTTGTATTTCTGCAAGTTAGTTCAAACTCCTAAAATCTGCTTCCATATTTCCTATACCATCTGCTGCTATGAAGGTGACTAAAAAGGTAAAAGTGTGCAGGCATCAACCAATCTGGTTCTTCCCAGGTGTAGTGGTTTAATCCAGCAGGCAACTAAGCACCACATAGCTGTTCTATCACTCACCCCAGCAATGGGATGGGGAAAAGAATTGAGGGGGGGTGGAAAAGTGAAACTTGTGGCTTGAGGTGGGGGCAGTTTAACAGGAACAAAAGGGGAGGAGGGCACAATACACAAAGCAAGCTATGCACAATGCTGTTGCTTACCAGCAGCTGACTGATGCCCAGCCAGTCTGCAAGCAATGGCAGCCCCCCAACCCACTCCTCCCAGCTTTATTACTGAGCATGACATCATATGGTGTGGAATATCCCTTTGGTCATTTGGGGTCAGCTGTCCTGGCTGTGTCCCCTGCCAGCTCCTTGTGCACCCCCAGCCTCCTTGCTGGCAGGGCAGCACAAGAAGGTGAAAAGTCCTTGGCTCTGTGTAAGCACTGCTCTGCAACAACTAAACCATTGGCATGCTATCAGCATTATTCTCATCCCAAATCCAAAACGCAGCACCATACCAGCTACTAGGAAGAAAATAAACTCTATCCCAGATGAAACCAGGATAACAGTGTAATTCCTTCTTTGATTCTACAGGCACTGTCATCAGAGTTTCCCACCCATAGCATGAATATCTTTTGGCTGGCTGCCACCTTCATGGATGAATGTGTACAGCTTTCTGCAGTTCTAGAGGCAAAAATAGTTGATCCCTAGGTAAACCCAGCCCTTTCATAGTCCTTTCTTCCTTCCAAACAGGGCTTATTTCAGAAGTCTCCCTACTATGTAAGGCAAGGGTGGAGCACGTGACTCTCTTTGGGACAGGTCTTACTCATCCTGTACAGGTGACAGCAGTGCTAGAGTCATAGAATAGTATGGGGTGGAACTGAACTGGAGGTTTTCAGGTCCAAACCCCCATTTTAGAACAGGGGCAACTTGGAGCAGGTTGCTCAGGGCCTTGTCTGTTTGAATTTTGAACGTTTCCAAGGGCAGAGATGGCACAGCCTCTCTGGCCAGGCTGTTCTAGGGTTCTGACTATCTGCAAGGTGAAAAAAATATTCCTAGTACCTAGCTAGGATTTCCCTTGTGGAAACTTGTGCTTGTTGCATTCTGTCCCACTGTTGAGTGCTGCTCGGAAGACTTCTGCTCCATCTTCTCTGTAGTGTCCCATTAGGTAGTTGAGGACAGTCTCACAGATGACTTTGTCATTTTACAAGTGCATGGCAGTGTTGTGCCAGATCTGTGCTTCGTCTCGTTTGGTTTTGTGTGCACTTGGCTGGACCTGAGCTGACACTTTGCAGAGCCAGTGCAGTCAGTTCTGTTCATGCAGTTCTGTGCCTGAATTATCAGTTTTTCCAGGTCTGATTCATCTCAGGAGGGGATTAGTGTCTTCGTATCTGCAGCAGTTAATCTACATAAACAACTATGAATAATTGAGTTCATTTATTGCTCCTTTACATTCGATCTTACTGTTCTGTTTTCTCTCACATTTGATCCTGAAAAGGTCAGAATGCTCTGTAGTTCATAAAGGTGTGACCTAAATGTCCAGACTACTGTAATGTATCATCAGGGGAATAGCAGTAAGGTGTTAATGTTTCCTTCTAACATTGTTTTGTGTTTTTTTCTATTTGGCAGGATATTGGAGAATTTTAGAATTTGACTATGAGATGAAAATCCTGAATCATGTGACTCAACTGATAGACTCAGAGTCCTGGTCTTTAAGTAAGGTTCCTTTACGTACATGTCTTGAGGAGCTTGGACCTTTAGAGCCCACGTAAGCAATTACTTTTAGTACTTAAAATTGTCTACAATCATTATTTATTAGAATTATGTTTTTATAACTCTAGATTCCAGTTACCAAGGTGTTAATGATAAACTTTCTTTGGCTTTAAAATATATAAGGGCATTAGTAGTTCTCTGCTGTATCTACCCAGGAAAGCACTACTGTTAGCATTTTTGGAGGCATGGATTAGTTCCAAACCTAGTGTCTAGCTAGTTTGCTGATTGATGTAAGCCATGATCATGATCTGTCTCCTTATTTCTTTTAAATGTGTTTTTGTGTCCAGACTCATGGACTGCAATTATTATTTTGTAATGCTTGAGATGGGTTAGGAAAAAGAAAACTTTTGTACCGTTCAATTGGCTGCGCCTATCATTTTCTTAAATTCAACTGTTACTAATTCTTCATAATGAAGTAATGAGAACTTTATTTCTTTGTGCATACAGTGTGATCTGGGATTACAAAAGACGTTCTGTTGTTTAGACAAAGTTTAGTAAACTGATATTAGTGTCTATTGGTAATATTTATATTGGTTCAAAAGTAGGAACAGAATTGCAGAATGATGAGGGTTAGAAAGGACTTCTGGAGTTCGTCTGGTCCAACCCCCAGACATTACTTCTGAGTTGTAGCTGATGGAAGTAGTGTGTACTTAAGCCTTAAGTCGATGTCTGCAGTTAGGCTATAATTTGATGTCAGTGTTCTAGAAAAATACCTACTATTCAGTAAGGGATAATTAACTGCCAACTTTGTGACCTGCATCCCTTCTCCTTGGAAAGAAGTGACACTGCAAGAATGTCTTTTCCTTACTGTCCTTATGCCCTTTTCATCTTTGGTAGTTATAACTAGAAAGTGGGGATGAGGTTTAATTAACTCCCATCTGTCCCTTCTGTCCAATTTTGTTCTCTTTTAACTTGTTTCTAAGTTTTGATATATTTCTTCATTTCAGACAAGAAGACGTGTCCCATCTTCCATTCTCCTTGATTTTTACTGTACTTGTTTACAACTTCTTGGTAACTGTTTTTGTTATATCCTAATGAAACTGATTGGACAGGATCACAAGAACAGTTCTGAGTGTGTTCACAGATAATTTTGGAACTGTATTGGTTTTGATATAAATAGGAAATGGTAACAAAATTTGAAAACTTGCTTTCACCTTTTTTTTTTCTCCAGAGAGATGATAGAACATATTCTTTTAAGCTATGGAAGGAAATACACTGATGATGGTAAGTTTGGGAAAGCATGCATGTTTTAATTTTTAAAATAAAATAGTTATTTGTGAGTAACTGAAGATTTTGTGAGGATGGCACAAACGTTAATTTGCTACAATGCCAGTAAAAGGAGGAAGCAAACAATGAGCTAAAAAATCGGTAAAATTGTTAGAGAAAGTTTTGTAGGAAAAAGGACTCTTGAACTGTATGAGACACTAGAGAAAATTCAGGAACTAACAAAGGTACCTGAAATGATATATTAGATGTCTACAAGCAATTTCGTGGCTGAAGACAGATTGCTTGTAAAATTTGGATGGAATCTCTTTTTAAATACCCTAGGAGGTCTTGGATGTCATGTGTTTTAAGCAATTAGTTGTGCTGTTGTTAATAGTCCATGGAATGTAGATCTCCCTGAATTCAGCTTGCCTGAAGTAGACATGAGATCTGTTGATTGTCTTGACTACATCTCCATTGTCTGTCTCACATACATACCTAATAGTTCAGTGCCTTCACCTAAATTCTTCCCCACAGCTATTTTCATCTCACCTTTGGCTGAAGTAGGAGTTGCACTCAACCTTACAGGACACAGGAGAGCAGTTGTAGTGATACAGATTGTCTTTTTAGTATATTAAGGCACATTGCACATTAAGGCACGTTGCACGAGGAGTAGTTTTGAATTACAGGGAGTCCAGACAACTGAAAAGGTGGAAGGCAGTGTTTATGCCTGATGTTCAGAGAATTTTAGCCAAGAGAATGAAAAGAAATTCTCCTTATTCCCTTCGTCATATCATATTCTAAGGATGATTAAGGAAATAAAAGTTTTGTTTAATTGTTCAACCACCGGCAGCAAACACTAATACAAGCCATTCAGAAGTAGGAATGAAAACTGTAGGAGAAAGTGTCCCAGTGGAGAAGGGAAAAGATGATGATAGTGGGGGGAGGTGGCAAATACAGTCAGTGATATGAATGAATGCAGCAGCTAGACGGTGCGGCATGCACACATAATCTGTATAATTTGTTCTTCAGAATGGGAAGATACCATCGTTTTTCCAAAGTAATATGGCGTCAGGTTACTCCCCCAGAAAAACGAAAACAGAATAGTTGGTTTGTAGAAGACTGTAGAACAGAATGGAAATTTGAGGCTGTTCTCTGTTCTGTTATCAAAAAGCAAGAATCCAAGATAGTGTTTTTTGTTTCTCAGCAGGGGATGTTTATTTTGAAATGCGTGAAGATAAAATATGCAGAGCTATAGCACAAATGCTTTTGCAAAATGCAGTAAAATTCAATCTATCAGAGTTTCAAGAAGTCTGGCAACAAAGTGTCCCTGAAGGGATGACAACAAAGCTTGATCAGCTTAAGGTAAAAACACAAAGAAGTATGGATTCTTTCATGGGTAGGCACAACTGACTGTCATATCTAGATTTTATCAATTGATGGGGATTGATTGTATTTTTTGTCATCTTTTAAGTACTACTTCTGACATCCTCTAAGAGCATCAGTAGTGTCGAATCATGACAGTTCAGGTTTCTGTAAGTCTGACATGTTTCACTATTTGAAGAAAAGTTGCCGCTGTGCAGTTAATACTGGTAAATGTGACTAAAGCAGAAGCTGAAGCTATTGTAGACTAGGCTGTAGTGACAGCCTGTAGAGTGGCAAGCACTATGAAAATCCTTTTGCTCAAAGGAGATGCAGAGGTGTCAGGACTTAATGGATTCCCCGTTCCTTCTTGTCATAAAGGAAATGATAAATATTGCCTAACCAGCACCGTTATGGTATTTGTTCACTTTGCTACTAGCAGTGCAGTTCTAGAAGACTTTAGAGATACAGCGGGCAACTTGTCATGGATTGTTGATAGAACGAAGTAAGTTAAATTGTTTTCATTTAATTAACACTTTCTCTGATGCTGATCTACAGGGCTTGGCTCTTGTGGATAAAAACTCAAGACCAGAAACCATCTTTCTGCTAAAAGTAGAAGACTTACCTGAAGATAATCAGGAAAGATTCAACAGCTTATTCAGCATACGGGAAAAGTGGACGGAAGTGGATATTACCCCTTATATACAGTGAGGATATATTAAAATATGATTGCATTTAAACAACAGTGAAGCAGAAGAATTATGATATAATTAGTATTCATATTCTTCACTTTTTGCATGGCTGACTTCTTATCAGCTATGGTTGCCTTAAGTACTGTATGTTTTGTTTTAAATGACTACAAGTTCCATATGAATAGAATCCCCTCTCCTGGGAACTGTAGAGGTATTTGTTGAATTTGAACTTGTGTAAAAAGTAAATCCCACAGAATTTAAGCAGGAGATAACTCTGACTTACTTGACTGAGGCGGACTTAACTTAAAGGATAAATATCCTGAAATTTATCATTGGTCTCCGTTATTGCAACTGAAGAACTGTAGTAATGCTTCCTGTACTGCATCCTTTGTTCTTTTGTCTTACACTACAATGCTATCTGGAAGGCCCAGTCAGGATACTCGTGAGCAGACATAGATGGTAACCCAGAAGTAACTGCATTAATTCTTTAGGAGTGCCTCTAAATAGGCAACCTATATAGGTTGGACTGGATGATCTTGGAGGTCTTTTCCAACCTAAATGATTCTGTGATTCTGTAAATTTACTGTAATATAATTAAGTAGTTCAAAATCTGTTTTGCTAGATTGCAAGCCCCTTAGAGAACAGTAATAATAATAAAAAGAAACAAACAAAAAAACCCACAACCAAACCTCAAAACAAAATCCTTGTTTTTCAAATAAATCATGTGGTTTTTCCTGTTGCTTAAATTTCAAAGTTCTAAACTTTAGGTAATTTAAAGCATTGTGACAGTTAGTCTTGTGGTTTTTGTTTTTTTTTCCCAGTACCTTATTCTTGTATTTACAAGCATTTCACTGAATCATTGTGTATGAGAACATCTCTAATATTAATATCATCTGCTTTATTTCCTCCGTAGAGACTTATGTGCAGAGAAGCAGACAGTTGGTGCACTTCTGACGAAATACGCTCGCTCCTCAATGCAGAATGGTGTTAAAGTTTATAATTCTAGAAGACCCATCTCATAAGAAATACTGTTTTAAAAACTGAGACTACAGAATGGACTAACAGTGAATGTTGTTCCTTCCTGCCTTCTGAGGGAAGGAGTTGTCAACAAACATTATGTGGCGTTCTTGAGTTGAAGCAGCTGAGCTTCTTGAACAAGTTCTGTTTTCTGCACAGCTATGTAGAATGTGAGGGAACTTGCCTCTTCTAAGAAAACGTGGCATCTGCAGCCCATTCCAACCTTCCTTTGCCCACCTTCTTCTTTTTCCTTTGTGTTTATAGTTATTCCAGGAGTCAAGCTACTTCTTGAATATACTTTAGCTGTCTATCCAAGACTATCATTAAAAATTAAAACCTTATTGACTATAATTGAATCAAGTGAATCAAATTGATTTCAACAGCAAACCAGAATGATTAATCTTTTGTCCATTTAGTGAGCATTCTTAAGCATGCAGATTTTGTTGCTGTATTGACATTTTGAATACTACACACCTTGACAAGCTCATGAATGCATTATTCCTGACTGAGACTACACTGGTCATGCTTTTGGAAGTTGGTTCTTCTTGTGGTCATGGCTTTGTGAATAACATTGGCACAAACTCTTGACATTTTAACAGTTGGCAAAATTGCCTTTTAAATATTACAAAGAAAAAACTGCATAACAATCAGGTTTGTAAAATCAAGTCTGAAAATGTGAGCAAATTGTGCCACAGATATCCTATAAACTGCTGTTAGAATGTAGCTGATGTAAAACTCATCTTTTACAGAAGACTACCTTTGCTTTAAAGAGAACTTGTAAAACTTCGTAATGTGACTTTTTAAAACTTCGGCATGGAAAGTAACTGCACGTAACAGTTGTGCCTTGAAAACTTAGGGTGGAATATTGTTTTGTTTGGAGCAATGAAACAGAAATTTGCTATGATATTGTCGTAAAACAGAGTGCCTGAAATTGAAGCTTCATGATTATTTAAAAAAACAGTTTGCATTTGTCAGTGAACCACTTCAGTATTAGACATTTTCAACTATTTTTTAACTGAATTATTGTGCGTTTTTTGTTTGCTGCATCAAACTCAGATGTAAGGTATAAAAAATCTTGGAATATATAGCTTACTAAATGTATGATGAGCAGTGAAGAGGGAAAGAAACTAAGAAGTATAACTCTTAAAATGGATTTGTGCATTGTTGGGATTTTGTTACAGATTAAAAAGCTGATTAAAAATTACTTTCTGAGCTTTACTTATTCTTTCTGACTGGTGTAGGATTGATTCCCTGTGTTTCCTATTTCTAAAGTGTACAAGTGTGCTGTTTGACCCAGCTGCATAGAGACTCGGCTGGACTTGATTCCTGGAAGAATTGCCTTGTCCACTCTTTGGTTTCAACAGCTGTGGTCCTTTCTTTTAAAAGCAGCAGAGGGTTCCTTCTCAGAAATGAACAGCAATATGAATTTGAAAGCCTTTGAAATAACTTCAGTTGCATCATATATGGTTCTTTAGTTGAAATACATAATACAATTAGTAGTCTTATAATCTGTGGTACAACAATATATATTTACACTGGGTCTTGTTTGTGAAATAAGAATTTGAGTAGTGCTGTATCATAGTATTTAGCGTAATAATTCAGTTTTATCTAAATTGTTTTCCATGTGATTATTCTACATGTTCATGACACTTCTTACGTGTATTGTTAGACTTTCAAAATGAGATGATGATGCTTTCTGAATTTCAAGAACTGCTGCTAAAGAAAGATGTGAAAAAGAATAACTTTGATGCAAGAGCTTACTTTAACAAAATAGATGAGTCAAAACTTGCTTAGAACAAATGCAGGTTACAGAGAAATTTCATAGTGGCTCCTCCTAATAATTCTAAAACCCCTCCACAGTACAACTGGAGTGTGAGGGAAGAGGACAGTGCCAGGATCTCATTTTTTTGTCTCTGGCAAGTTTTCAGCACTGCTGTAGCTATCTAAAACTGTTTTTCGATTCTAAAGTGTGGACTGCAGTGTTTTATTTTCTTCCTGTCGGTCTTTGGTGTGTATGCCACTGAGTCTGGCTCTTAAGTCAATTAAGTTCAGGTATACTTTGTGCATTTCAAGTAGATTTAAATGCTTGTCAAAAATGGTGAAAATGCAGATAGTGAGATGTTCACACACATGTAAGCAGCCAGCAGCTTTTATGGGTGATGCTGTTGGCTTTTGCAGCTGGAGCTCTGACTGACGGCCCTGGGAAGGTTTAGCAGTGACAGGTAGGCACGTTACTGCACCCACTGCAGAAGAACCTACACCGCCTTTAGCTCGCAGAGTTCACAGCCAGCATCATCCTGTCAGTCTGCCCTAAGCTGTGAGGTGCAGCTGGGGGGTTGTATTCAGGTTCCCTCGCGTGAGGGGAGCCTCTGCTGTTAAAATAAATCCCACACTGCGAGTCGGAACCAAAAAAAGCTGAGTCTTGAAGGCCAGCAGGGGTTTCTAAATCGTAACCGAAACGCAACAGGTTCCCGCGAGGCCCACTGGCGGGGAAAGGGCGGTGACGGGGGCGGCCGCGAACCGCCACCGCCATCTTCCCGCCGCCGGCATGGCACGCCCCGCCCGGGCAGGGCGTGCGCATGCGCACGCTGCGGGCTCGGGGCTTTGGCGCGTCTGCCTGCTCCTGCGCTGGGGGCCGGGAGCGCGCATGCGCGCGGGGACATGACCCGACCCCCATCTACGCACCTTGGATTACTTTGGGGGTTTCGTTTTCTTCATTTTTTTTTTTTTTCACCTATGGCTGCTTCCTACAGGCGTTTCCATTTTGGAAAACAAACTAGGTTTCCGAGAGACTTTACGTTGGTAAAGAAATAAAGCTCCCTTAGGCCGGCTGTGACCTTTCAACCGGCGGGGGTTACAGGTTACTGACAAGATGGCG